>JAJJMC010007169.1:294652-340029 GCA_023531435.1 Papaver californicum | reverse complement strand
ATCTACAAATACATAGATGGATAAATTCTTAGTAATGAATAACATGATAGAGATTGAAACTTAACAAACAAATGAATGAAACCCTAAGAACTCCAAATTATCCAAAAAAATCCAGGTTATATTAGGGCCTACGAAATTTATTTTGGCCCTACATAATTTTGCACCCAACTAGATAAAAGGATAAGGGGTGTCTAATTAGATATTATCAAAAATACTAAACTACCCTCAATTCATTAATTAACTCTAATATTTAAATCAAAATACAAATATTAAAATCTTTTCATTTTTCTCTACATTCCAAATCTAACAAAACCCTAAACAAAAAAAAATAATATTTCCATCAAACTTTCCAAATCCTAAAAACCCTAACCCAATTTTTTCAAAAAAATTTCGCAGATCTCCCAATCACTCGATCTACAAGGTAAATCTATACAAACCCATATTTCAAATAGCAGTTTTCATTGATCTAAGTGTTTAAATCTTACTTTTAGTGAATCAAATTCCTGATTTTTTACCAGAATCGTTTTATGTTGATGTATCGTGTCCAATGATTCTGTATGATCTTCAGAATCCGGAGCCACCCATTGTGCAAAACTTATATAAGTTTGGTTTTCCGTTTTGGAAGAGAGACAAAGTTGGAGCAAGTCAATAGGCTTCTTGGAGAGCTGTGTTTGGAAGAACTTGACGAGGTTATTAGAATTGCAACACTCAGAACCGAAGCCATTGATATGTGGAGGGAGTTTGAATTGGAAAATGTTGTTAATAAAGGTGTTAAAGCTAATGAAGCTGATCAGTGAGAGGATGCTGAAAATGATTTAGATTATGATGTTTATTTAAAACAATAGTTTGTGTTTATTTAGAATGACTTGTTATGTTTGGATCGTAGCTATTATAAGGTTTAATTGGTCTTTGAACAAAGGTTTTAATTACATCTTATATGTCACTTTTCATTGCACATGGTCAAACTTATGCTTAACGGCTAGTTTTTTGAATTTTCTGAAAATATAATGTTGCCCCCTTTATGCATATAAATAGGATAACTCATTCTTCATCATACACTACTTCATTCAAACAAATCCTTCTTCAACATTCACTGATTTCTTCAAAATAAAAGTCCTTTGCAATGGCAAGTCCATCATCAACTACCAATTTAACTAAAGAGATACTCAGAATATGCAAACGAATTATTTTATCATCATCAACTACAAAATCAATAAGGGATATGGAAGAGGAGATACGTAAAAGAAGCAAACTAATGTTTGTCATAGAAAAATAGGAACTCAAGAAACGAGGTTAAGACCAATTGAAACGAAGGGAAAGGTTAAAATCCGTTGTGGATGGGACAAAATGGATTAGGAATTATTACGTCGTCATGGATTTTCCCGAAGAACATCGAGATGAGCGTGTATTTTGGAATCTGGTAAAATCAGGACCTTACGTTCCCAAGCCGGACACAAAGTGGAAGGGTCCACGCCATGATTACACGGATGACTATGTTTGTTCAAGGAAAAAACATGTTAAGAAGTTGTGCATCAAGTACAATGAGTTTCTCGCTAGGCACAAAGGGGATAAGTTTTGGGGCACAATATGCATTACCAAATGGAGAGGAGAGCCGTTTTATCATTTCGAAGCTGCCATGATAGTTGATTCTCGCACCGGAAAATAAATATTTCTTAATTTTAAATAAATATGTAATTTTAAGTTTTTATCTATTAAAGAAAAAAATGTATTACTTTAGAAAGCTTAAGGAGGGTGTCGAATAATTCGATTACACTCAATTGTGATTATGACAACCATTGTTCACTTTAGAAAGCTTATATACACCATTGATTGTATTCACTATAATTTTAAACGTGCAATCATGCTTTTTTGACTTCGACTTACTCGTGTAGACCCTCGACGTCCTCTTCACATACGGTTTTTCCTTTGCTTGGTAATTTTCATGCTTGCCACTTCTCTCACAAAATTTTTCCAAACGATCACGTCTCGAACGACGGTCTAAGACTAATGCGCATTTGATCTCCATGCCTTTTTCCATAAACCATTGCCTTGCATCCTCCTTTTTTTCCCACACCAAATCAGTGTAGTAGTGGGCAGAAGTATCAAGATCCATTTGAGATACGGGTTCAGGTTGGTGGTCGACCGCTTGAACAATCTACAATATAAATTGAAAAATTAGGCCAAGGAAATCGGAGGATAGGTAACAATCGTTCCGAACGATTCTATAGAATAGGTCTTTAGGTCCCCTCATTTCCACAAATTCTAACTTGTTGTGATTTTGGGGAAAAAAACCTAAATGATAGAATCGGCACAAGTGAAATGATTTACGTAAAGATTCTAGCATTCAATAAAGCGCAGTTCTTCTAGACACTTTTTTAAATAGAATCGTTACATAGATTAACAAACCTCGACCGATTATTTGACCCACCAATTCCCCCAAAACTGAACCAGAACCGGTCGTTGTTCATGACCATAACCACCGATTCTGGTTCATAAATTCTGAGAGGAGGTAGAATTGTTGATTACGATGTCATTGTAACTGCCAATTCTGGGTTATACGGAGGCCAGAAAATAGGTCAAATTTGCAAAAAAAAAAAAATCACTTTTTGGAAAATGTAGACTACAAATACATGTTTGGAGATCCTAACAACGTATACCTGACGTTTGGAAGCATTAAGATGGCCGTTTTTCCGGGTTTAATCTTCATTTTCTTGATAAAACTCCTCATTTATGCTTTGGTTCACACGTTTTTGTTCTTTTAACAAAAATCCCAACTCGGTAGGATTGAAAGCACGATAAACTGATTTGCGATATATAGATGCACCCACTTCTTCTTCACCACTAGAATATACGTCAATACAATCAAATTTCATCTTTGCTACTAAAACCCCAAAACCCTAGTTTTCCTCAAGTTCTTCTCCTTCTTTTTCAAATTTTCAAAAAACAAAAACTCTACTCTAATTCTTACCATCTAACACTAACTATAATCTAGTTTTAATTACCAACTAATTTAACTAACATTTGAATTAATTAACACAAGTCAAACATATTAGTTAATAATATAAATAGTTGGGTAAGGGTTTTTTTTTTCTTCCATAATGACTTTATTTTAACTTTTAATGGTAGACCCAAAATAAATTTCACAGGCCCTGATATAACCAGGAAAAAAATTAATAAAATTTGATCAAACACCAGGAAAAAGATTACATCGACGGATCCACTAACTTGCAACAAAATATTCTAAAGCTTCCGGTAAATAAGCTTTAGAGAGCCAAAGATTATATAAATAATGACATGACAATACAAAAATAACTTAAATGAAAACTAAGAGATTAAAGTCACTGATCTCTTCACTGTCTCTAAGCTTTTGCAGCGGCAACTTCAGCTTTTGGGTTGAGCTCATCCCAAGCTTCAATCCTTGTAACCATGGCTTCAGCCAGCTTGGTGAAGTAAGGATTTATATTTCCAAGCTTCTCTTGTACCTGTCTTGATAGTTCAATGTAGCATGCTTGAACGGTGGTGCATTCTTTTGGCATGACTATTTGTTGGAAGAATGGGATGATCTCTTCTTGCCAGTAGATACACTTGTATTTCTTCTTCAAGTTAACGAGGGGTTACTGGCCTTGTTGTGCCAGATGTATGCATGCCCTGTCTTGACTCCCCATCACATGTGATCACAATTCACCTAAATGAGGAGAAAATAGCATAATAAATATTAGATCGAACACATAACCATTCTTTCTTCTAACATATTTGTTTGTGGGGTTTTTTTGCATCTAAATGACACAAATTTTAGACTGTTTTGAGCAGCCTCATTTCTGAACAAAGTTGAACCACATTTTATTATTAATTATAAATAGACTCTATTTAAGAAAACCCTACCCTTTTAAAGGAGTGATAGTATGAAACTGATGTGGGCTAAAGGTTCCTGAATGGCACTACTATCAGTTGTTCACAGAAATCAATAGAAAGTCAATCACAAACTAATAACCAAATTTATCATCAGATTATAAGATCAAATGGACACTCAAACTACAAAATCAAGCAAATGTTGTCATGTGATTGTAACATCTAATAAGCACTTAAACTATAGTATTGAGAAAACCATCCATACATAATCATCCTAGCCTTAAGAAAGTTTAAGCAAATATTATAAACATAATTAAAAACCTAATTGAGTTTAAGGAATAAAGGAATGAGATTTCTTTAATTCACAAAATGAAGAAATGGTCAAGATAAGAAAGAGCAGTACCTGTGTAGTTGTTCTTGGAAGATCGAAATACCACGCAAAAAATATGGACCAATTTATCATCTTGCAGCTGGTCCTAGAAATTTTGTTTCGGTTAGAGATATTCTTATAACTTAGCATGTCGTAAGAGACCATTGTACTAACTAAGTATTATGAAGTCTTTGTCGTTAAAATGTTTGAACCCCTTTGGACGGCAAGTTACAGGCTGCAGTTCCATCTCTTTATAATGTGTACCTTCCATAATAGTAGATAGCGCATTTTGTAAGTGTGCAGAAAGGTTAGTTGAGAGACTTAAAATAGACGCCAAATATACGAATGTGGAGGCATAAGTTGTTGCACGTAACTTTTAAGGTTTAATTTGTTGGAGAAAAATAAACTTAAAATGATTTTGGTCTTGGTGGAAATGGATCTTAGGACCTAAAAGTCACTGAAGAACACTAGCTCATTTTTCACTTTTGTGAATGAACCTTTAGTCCCACATTGGAGAAACTAAAGATGATTCCTCTCCTTATTACCTCGAAAGTTGCTTCTAAAGGAGGCCCTAGGAGTTTAGACACTTTTGTAGTTGGGAGAGGACTAAGGCTATGGGCTAGTTGGTGCAGCCATGCTTTTCACACATGCGCGGTGCTTTGCACCGAAGCACGCACGGGCTCGGATGCGGGTGTGGCTACTGCTGCGGGAATGAGTATAGTTGCGGGAGCGGGCGTAGCTGCGGCTGCGGGCAAACCAAGACTTACCTTTTGAAAAGAATATTTTTCCTTAAAGTTTTTAAAACTAAATTAAATTTTGTTTTAAATGTGGGGGCGTCTGGCCCGGCGAGATTTTAGCTGAATTAAAGAGAGAATAATTCTGGACCGTTTAAATCCGTTTAAACATTATTTCCGTGCTTCATGCACGGAATTGATTTTAAATTGATTGCCATCAATGCCATTCTCTTCTTCTACCTATAAAAGAAAACGAACTTCACCATTTGGACTCACTCCAAAAGCAGCTAATATCCTGTCTTCTTTTTCCCTCATCTTGCTTTGTTTTGCGCACATTGCTTTTTTATTTCCCTTCCATATCATATGTTGTTGAGTTCGTTTGAGGGTGACTAATATTGTGCTTATACTAGTCATAATGCGCAGTTCTATCCTGGACATATCTTCGCTGTTGGGGTATAGCATCTCTCATTCTTGAGGAGTACCGCGGACTATTGTGTTAAGGACAATTTGCTGAGCATGTGGCTCTGTCCATTGTGTGTTTATAAATCAGAGATTTCTTAACCTTAACAACTTCTTATGGTTAGATTTTTCATTGTTGCAGATCCAACATAATTGATGTTTGGTACTCAGGTTTTGACCAACTTTAGTCTTTGGTCTAACATTTGTCCAATGTTAGGGCTTGGTACCTGGACTAGACGTTGACTACGATTGACTGTCTATGACCTGACTTTAATTAATTTTGTGAAATAAAAAACTGTAAAAATATTGAGTTTACAAGTCTAACCATGAAGTGGGTCTAAGATCCAACGGTTGAAAAAAGAAAAAACTAAAACATTTAGTCTACGACTCGGATGTAAGAGACCAACTAACCCTAGTGCTTAACTCTTCTTCCTACGCCTGAATACCCAACTCAATCCTCGTCTTCTGCAACAACTGCAACACCCGTTCTCTTCAGTTGCACATCAACCATCATCCTTAATCAATTCCAGTAACACCACATCAACAGTGACCACCAGATTCTTCTACACCACATCACAACTATTTCCTAATTAATATTTTAACTAGGTAAAAAGATTACCTTACTTAAGATTTATCTAAAAATTCATCTCAAAACTATCAACAACTCATTAAGTCAATTTATCTAATTCAATCAAGTAATTTAATACCCAACCCAAATCTCAATTTTGAATTTCAGAATCAACTTTAAAACCTTGACCAAAATTTAAATTTTGAATTTGGGGAAGAACACATAACCCTAATTTCATTATGTCACTTTCTTGAGATTAATCAACCTCATCATCGTCATCGATTATTCCTTGTTCTTCTACACCAAATACCCATTCACAATCACTTAATCTGATCTTCAATTTCTCATAGACTAAGATTTAATTCTAGAAACCATAATTAAATTCCCCCAATCTTCTTCTTTTCACTCTTCCCTGCAAAACCCAAATTCTCAACAACAAAACCATATTTTTTCTGAATCAAATCTAATGAGTTTACTGCTATTAAGTAATGATGGAAAATTGAAGTCTTTGAGGTCAGAGATTGGTTTTTTGAAAACAGATGAGTGTTAGGACAGGGAAGAAGGAAAAAATGATGTTGTTGTTGTTAGTTAAAGAAGATTGAGAACAAGATATTGATGAGCGATTTTTACAGAGAAGAGAAAAAGTTCTTGCTGCCATGGAAATCAGAGAGAGTCGCTGGGTTTTATGTAGAAGGTGCGAAAAAGGATTGCGAAGATAAAATTATTAAGTAAATATTAGGTAGAAGGTTATAATAGTAAATTCGTCTTTTACTTTCATTTAATTTAGTTATTTTTTTTAATTTATTTAATAATTAATAAACGGAAGTGAATGAGTTAACCTAGTCAATCGTAGTCAACGTCCAGTCCAGGTACCAAGCCCTAACATTGGAAAAATGTTAGACCAAAGACTAAAGCTGGTCAAAACCTGAGTAACAAACATCAATTAACCCAACTTTAGATGTTATAGGATTAGCAGTTCTCAGCTACAGTTTTGATTCAGTTACTGCTTATAGTCCTGTTATTGAGTCTTCCTATACTGTGTTAAAAGAGACAGACTCGTTCAACGGATCTTTTACCCTATTGAAATATTGATTTGTTCCGCAAGCTGATTGAGAGAAAATCAAAGCTGAAAAGGAAGTTACTGTAATAGAAAAAACTGTTGAAAATTTATTTCATAGTGTAAGAAGACTGACGATGCTTATAATTCCCTAGATTTTTTTAAGTTGCTATTCATCTTCATATTTTCATAATCGTCTATTTATCGTTTTATATTTTACCTGACCGAGCATAAGAAGTATACTATCCTCATGGGTAAAAAATAGAGTTTTTCAGCATGGTAATACAAAATATATGTTAAAAATATAGAATTATAAAAGAAACAGATCTTACCATCATTATCAAGGTTCGTATTCATTATCCATGAAGCAATGTCGAATCAGTGGGATCTGGATTTAATCCCATGTTTTTTCCTACAAAAGTATATATTCCTAAATGAAGAGCAAGATATCAAAAACTATAAAAACTGATAATGCTAAAAAAACAAACTCACGAGAAGCGTGGATGTGACAACACACAATATCAAAAATAAAAGCCCAAGGTAGAATAATTCAGGCAAAAATTTCTTGTATTTTTGTATTTCATGGAGTGGTTGTTCCCTTAAAGACTTAATAATACAACAGTCATTAAAAACAATGATATACTCAGTTTCTCATGCTAATGCACTTGAACAAAGGGTGGTCCAGAACTGCATATAATCTAGAAGTTATTTTGTTGACAAAGTAAAAACAAAGCCTAAACAGAAATCAAAACGTAATTTGACTAAATTTGTAGCAGTAATTTGACTAAATTTGTAAGATGTCTGAATTAGGCTCAGAGCTAGTTAGAACGCTAAGGTTGACAGTTCATATCAAATATATCTTTCAAATTCTAAAACTACTTATCAAATAGCTGAAATAGCACACCCAGGTTAATCAAGCTATCCAAGATTTAAAAGAAGTCAGAATACTGAGGATGCACGTTGCTTAGGAGTTTTAAATTGGGTTAATTAGACTTTAGTACCTGGATTTTGATTAGATTTAGTGTTTTTACTTATATTTGACCAACATTAGTGTTTACTACCTGGAATCACTATTCATGTGATCATTCACTACAAAAAAAATGGGTTTAAGCGACTACTCGTTTTAAGTCGCTTAAAGCCCCTTTTAAGTCGCTAGAACCGTTATAGCGACTAAAAGTGGCACTCGCGCCGTTGGTTTCCCAAAGCCATGTATGTCAAAGCCTTGAGCGACCATGCAATTGCTCTAGTAATAAACCAACTTACCTAAAGCGAGTACTTTTCTCATTGCCTAACATTTAGACCAACTAACATGAAGCAAGTAAAACTGGGATCGCTTAATATGAAGACCAACCAATGTAGAAAGTAAACTACCAATCGCTTCAGATATACCAATCATTCTAAAGCAATTAAAATACTTAGTTGATAGATACATGGAGCAACTCGAGCTAAATTTGTTTGGTTAAGGTTTTAAGCGATCAAATTGTTTTGCTCGCTAAAAGCGATTTCTGATTTTGATTGGTCTGAAGTTGGTTGCTCAAGCTTTTGAGGTAGCAAAGTTTTTACTCAAGTTGATTGCTTAAAGTTTTAAGCTTTTAAAATTAAAAATTAAAAATTATATTATATTTTATTGTATCATAGAATTTAGTTTATATCATTTCTTAAGAAAATTACACTATTTACAAGAAAGAAAAAAAGAAATACTATCTAATCATTTATTTTTCTCCATCCGGGTAATGCTAGTTGAGAGCCTTGATCTTTGCTTAACTAAGTTCCTCACTAAGAAAATGATTGGATCCAAGATTTTTAAGGAACACCTTCAAATGCAGTGAGGTATCTCCAGCTTCAGAGTTCCCTGCAACAACAATAATGGTCAGTTAATGTGACACATCCATTTGGAAATTAAATTTACAGTAAGAAAAATTCAGGGTAAACATGGATAATACTAATATGACAGAGATAAATGAACATAGTTACCAGTTCCTAACTCAGATGGCAACAATCCAAATCTCTTGGCCAAATAAGAAAAACTTAATAGTATAATAGTTGCTATATTAATCTAATTAAGAAAATGGTTGCAATGATTGAACCACAGACACTGCATCTACACATGATACATAACAATAATTCTTCCAAATCTAACTCGGTGAATGGATTTTTACGCCCGACCTTCTTCCCATCTTCACTTACAACCTGCAGATTTCAGCACCAAAACAACATGTGAATGGACACGTAAATATGATTTTAATGTGCAGGACATGATCACAGAAAACAGTAAAAATGAATCTAACCACTTCTATGCTTCGAAGAATTCGCCAAATTTGCATTACTGAAATAATACTCAACCTACAATAACCAAAAAAATCAAACAAGTAAGAACACAACACTCAATCATTTTTCATCCATAATCCCAACCCACCACTAACAAGTAACAGTGTCCCACCAGGTTATCGAAGACTCGAATAGTCTCCTTAACAGGGTCCCAATCATTATATGAACTCGAAATAGTCCTGCAAGGCTGCAACAGTGACCTGTGCACTATAGAGTTAACAGAAACCTTAAATGTTAAGGTTGTAACAATCATTGATTTTCCTTACATACAAATGAATTCAACAATAAAGTAAATATGTAATATCACCATTACTATAAGTGATACATATATCTATCCCACATTCCATAGAGAGCTCAAAAAAGCAATAGAATCTTAAAATTATACCATGGAACAAGAGGAAGATAATAAACCACCATTCTGGTTACTTTATTGTTGACTTCATTTCCTGATCTAAGACAAGAACCGTTTTGGGAACCCGACCATGAAAGGCAGAGATACCATGATCAATATGGTTAACCAAGTTATCCTCATCATCCTCAACCATCAGCTCCACCAACACCTGAATCATACGACACACAATATATCAGTTATCCAAAAACCATACCGGTCATAGCATGTCAACAAGATATTTCATCACCAGAACCTGCACGAGCACCCCAACAACCAACAGAATCTCCAACTCCAAAAACACGATCAACATCTCCATCTGTAGCAAAACGGAGAAGAAAATAAAGGGAGGAGAGAAGAGCAATTAGATTGAGAAAACGTAAAGAAGCCATTAAATGAAGTCCAGAATGATATGCAATTCAAGAAATATTAATCTCAGTCCTTAATCGCACTACCCCTACAACCAACAGAATCACCACCACCACCAAGGCGACCAACTGAATCTCCAGAACTGTTGCTTAAGATACCACCACCACAACAACCAACTGAATCACCACAACCGTTTCCCAAAATACCATCAATACTACTACCAGAATTTTAGTAGAATGATCGGCAAGTACATATTAATTCCATACATTACGACGAATGAGACCAAAGAAATCATCATTGTCTCAATTTTTTTTTTCTAATTTCGAAATCTTAACAGTAATCAAAATTACAAAAATTGAACAAAAACAAATCAAAGATGTACGATCTCTTTTCTGTTCTTAAGCGAAATAGAACTTTCAGCAAAAGGTTTTAGTGTAGATTATTTATTTTAGGGTAGTTGTATTCATCTCAATGGCACAGATGTTTATAGCCATAGAGGTAAACTTCAGCCCCATTTTCTACTCATCAAAAGCCTGACTAATTATTAATTAATCAAAAACATAAACAAGGAGATTGAGGTTTTGTTCATAATACCGAAATCTTAAACAAATGAAAAACAAAAACAAGATTTTACATACATACAGAGATATGCAGGTCTGACTCGGAATCTTCAATAAATCTTCAACAAATGAAAAAAAAAAAAACAAGATTGGAGAACAGAGACGATGAGAAGAGTGACCCTGACTCGGCGGTGTTGGTGGTGATGCTGCAGTCGAAAAGCAAATATCGAAAATGGAACCCTAGATTCTCCTAAGGCGGCTCTAATTGGGAGTGAGAGAAAATCAAATGTCGAAAATGAAAGAGAGAATTTTATTTAGGGTTTTGATAAAAAAAATTAACGGTGGTGATGGTGCCTCATACGGATCGTGGAAATATTTTGATGATCCAGATTCGTTGTTGGGTGGTCATACGGATTGTGTGTTAGTTACCATTTTGTGTTAGTTAACATCGTGTGTTAGTTACCATCTTACTGAAACGAAAATTTGAAAGATGGATGACGAATTTCGAATGTCGGAAACGGATATTTCTATAGTAACCTAACGAATTTTGGAAATTATGGTTCATCAAAAATATTTGTTTTTTTTTTTTTGGTAATTAGGGTTCTTAATTTGTCATTTGTTTATAAGTTATGATTTGATGAATAGGGTTGAACCCTAACAGAAGTTCAATTAAAATGACCCAATTTTGCGTGTCCGATAAGTTTAACGAGTTAGGGAAGAGGTTACTAAGGATTATAAGGTGTACATGAACCCTGAACCCTGAACCCCGAACCCTGAACCCTGAACCTTAAACCCCAAACCCTAAACCCCGAGCCATCAACCTGTCATGTTCGTCTTGTACACCTTATTATAATTAGTAACCTCTTCCCCTAACTCGTTAAACTTATCAGACACGTAAAATGGGATGTCTCATGTATGCAAAAACTTAAGAGTCGCAACATTAACATTAAACTACGAGACAACAAGCTTTGCGTCCCAATTCCTTTCAATTGGGATGATCATATATTTTTTGTTATTAGGTAAAGGTTAACTTTATACAAGAAATTAAACTACATCTCAATTCCTTTTAATTGAACATTTGTTGGGTTCAACCCAATTCATCAAATCATATTTTATAAACAAATGACAAACTAATAACCCTAATTAAATTTTTTTTTTTGATAAATTCTAATTTCCAAAATTTGTTACGTTACGATAGAAATATCCATTTCCGACGTTACGATTGTAATATGCATATTACTCGACTATTCCGATCAATCAAAATTAACTATGATTTCTTCAATCTCACTAAAATTCACTCAATTGTTTATCGAATCGACTTGAATACACTCAATTTTGATCGATCTTACTCAAATTATATCATTTGTTTTTATCAATTTCACTCGATTTCACTTAGATTTATTGAATTTTATTCAATCTCAATCTCAATTATTCATTTTATTATCGATCTAATAAATCTAACGATAAAATCATAGTTTGATATCGTTAGATTTGTTAGATCGATAAAAAAATGAATAAGTTTAATTGAGATTGAATAAAATTCAATAAATCTAACTGAAAGCGAGTGAAATTGATGAAAATTGATATAATTTGAGAAAGATCGATCAAAATTGAGTGTATTCAAGTCGGCTCGATAAAAAATTGAGTGAATTTAATGAGACTGATGAAATCATAGTTTGATATCATTAGATTTGTTAGATCGATAAAAAAAATGAATAAGTTTGATTGAGATTGAATAAAATTCAATAAATCTAAGTGAAATCGAGTGAAAGAAACCTCTTCCCCTAAGTCGGAATCTTCGTCGATATCCTGAATCATAAACCCATGGAATCCTTGAGAAATTAAGTGAGATCGAGCGGTATTGAATAAGATTGATAAATAATAGGATCACGTGAAAAGGAAATGAACCCCTTGTTCGATGATGTTTACGAGTTTGATATATTTTTAATTCAATCAATTTTGTTATATTTCACTAGAAATCACTCGATGTTTCATCAATCTCACTTGAATACAGTCAAATTTTGACCGATCTTACTCAAATTATATTAATTTACATCAATTTCACTTAATTCATTAAGTTTTATTAAGTCTCAGTCGAACTCATTCATTAAGTTTTATTCAGTCTAAATTGATACGAGTTAAGTAAATACGAGTGAGATCAATGAAGAATGAGTAAATTCAAGTGAGATCGATGAAAATGACTGAGTTTGATTGAGATTAAATAAAATTAAATGAATCTGAGCAAAATTATTTTCTTGGATAAGGTAGTGATCCGTCATGTTATCCTTAAGAACCTCTTATCCTAGATCGGAATCTTCACTAGTACCCTAAACTAGATTGGATAAGGTAGTGATCGTCATGTATTCCTCATAGTGTTTATTCCCCTTAGTCGGAATCTTCACTGGTACCCTAAACTTATCGATGTTTTACCACACATGCTACTCAGACACTAGTCTCAATCTGTATGAGAATTCAAAACCGAATCTGGACCATTCAAAAAATTTCATGATCCGTATGAGGTACCTTATTCACCGTTCAAATTTTCGTTTTAACACAGTGAAAATCACATAGTTAACTAACACACTTGACTCAATCCGTATGAGAATCCAACATCGAATCTGAACCATCCAAAACTTTTCATGATCCGCATGAGGTGGCTTATCTACCGTTCAAAATTTGTTTTCAAAACCCTAAACTTTTTTTCCCTTAATTTTCGTTATTCTTTTTTCTCTCTCTTTGTCTCTCTTCCATAACAGCTGCCTGAGAAGAAAAACTAGGTATCATCGATACCTTCATCATCATCCACCGAATCTGGATCATCGAAGCTTGTCCACAGGTTGCAGCCATTTAGCGCATCAGACTCACGACGATTGCAAAGTAACTTAGTAAGGTCTCTTTTCGTTCATTTTAACCCTAGCATTTGTTTCTCGTTGCCAATATTTAGGGGTTTTGGTGTTTGTAGATTTTGTTGGTAAATAGAGGTATTTCTAACACAGGTAAAAACCCATCTCTGTTAGATCTAGGGTTTACTAATTTTGCAAGATTTTTCTTTCATAAACTCTGATTTCTTACAGGGGTTTTTGTTAGTAATTTTTTAATAATTTTTCGGTTTGGACCTGGATTCTTTAGGTTTAAAGATGAAAACACCAAACCATTGCAATCATCAAACCGTAAAAATGAATTAGTTGATTCATAAACTCTAATCTGTAAACTCATTTCCCCTAAATGGTTTCACCAAGTATAAATTAGTTGATTCTAAGATCAGTATCTTTTTCGTCTATCATGAACATTCAACTGATTTGAGGGGTTTCTTTCAATTTTAGGGTTTGTGCTAAAAAGGGGAACATTTTTTGGTTTATGCTAAAAAAAAATTGTTAGGGTTTCCATACAGAGGATTTTGAGTTTACTAGAGGTGTTAGTACTACTAATAGTAGTTTTAGGTTAAACCTACTTCATGATGCTGGGCTCTTTGTTATGCAGTGATCTTACGATTTGGTGTTCTCTTTCAGGCATCTAGTCAGTAGGGTGCTTTTAAGGTTTGGGAATTACTAAATGCAGCTCAGTACTATAGAGAGTAACGTATTTGATTAGATTATGAAGATTGATTCTATTTATTTGCTTCTTTATATTGGTTTGTGACGATTATCATAGCAAGACGATGAAGTTTAGCCATCTTGGGTAGTTTTTACTGTAGAATCTGTAGTTTGTGAGGTAGTTAATGCAAATTGTAGATGTCTCAACATGCTCTAAAACAAGACAATGTGTTAGAAATACAATCCTTTCACTAAGAGAGTTTGGGTATGCATACTTCTTTTTAGTTATATGTTATGTCTTTAATCGTCTCAACTCTAGACATGTAATTATTTGTATATATGTAGACGCACCTGGAGCACCTCGATGGTGGTTTAGTGGTGGTACTGATTCATATGGTAAGACTCATGACACAACTATCGTAGGTCTGATTTGCTACTGAGGTCTACTTAAATTGATTTTAGTTGCGTCTATTCATTCATTAATTACTTCTCGTCCAGTTGGGTCTACTGAAACAATAATAGATTTAACTTTGTAGGGTCCTAATCCTCTTTGATGTTAGAATATAAAGAACGATGAGAAGCCATCAATTGCTTTCAACAAGGTGTGTTTTATTGTTAGTGTATCTTTCAATGCTTTTGCATATTCATGCTTCTTGTTTGCATGAGACATGCTTCTTGTTTGCATATTCAATTTGTTATAAACAGATTTAAGGACCAAATCAATTGGTCATAACAGGTGGAATCAATTTTTATTTTTCTTATTGTTTGAACTTTTTCTTTATTAAAACACAAGTGGAGTTTATTACTGTCCCACCCATCAGAAGTATTTTTGAACAAGTTTTTAACTTTTCTGGGAAGCAGACCCATATTGTTAGTTTTTCTAGAAACCAGACTCTAGTTTAATTGTTTTAATTAATCAAAAACAACTTCAATAAAAATAAGAATCATTTGTTAATTAGTGATGAGACTTTCTTACAGAGGAACTTTGTGCATAAGTCACCTACTCTTACTTCCTTAAATTTATTAATCTTTCGCTCTCTCTCTCTCACACCCACACATCATATGTGCTAGAGAATTAGGTAATCATAATCATCGACCTCAGCAAGAAATGATAGAGATTAGAACACTTTGAGAAAGAGAGATATGATACTTTATAACATATAGAAACGACCCTAGTTGCTGATAGAGGTAGCCCTTAAGAGACTTGATTAAGAAATAAGGATGACAATCGAAGTGTTCCCTTCCAATTTTCATCTTTGAATTATCTATGTGTGACTTGGTTGTATTTGTTCTATGGTGCTGAGGTATATGATTGTGTGCAGGAAGTAAAGAAAGGAGACACCATTTTTCTTGGGCAATACTTGTTTACAGGAAGTGAAACTACATCAGTTTGGCTTGAGGTAAGGTACAAAATTAGATTTGAATGAGTTCTTTGAGTATTCCCAATGGTATCTTATGAATCTTGATATTTGACTGCAGTTATCTGAGATGAAAGAGGTAGATGGTGGACGTGTGGTATAAGTTTAGATTTACCTGTCTTTAGCTAGTTTTCCCTGGTGGATGTTGGGTTGCTTGCGGTGAAGAACTCAACACTGTCAAGGTGGGTTAAATTTTTTTGGACTTGTCATAGCTTTCTCGGAAGGTATCCAAAGTCGGACAGTGGATAGTGACCACTATTACTAGTTCCATTTTTTAGTGTTAGAATGAGACTAATAGACAAGTCATTGAACATGAAAGTTTTCTACGGTATGAGTTTCTAACTCCAAAAAATGTAACTTTTTTTGGCTGAAAATTGAAACAAATCAAATGCAGCTTCAAATTTTTCTCATTCAGATAATCAGAGAAAATTCAAGTCCAACAGGTACCATTTTTAGAATTTTCAGGTAGGTCCCACAATTATATATCTGACCCCACATGTAATTTTCTCACCAAAATCTTAGCCGTTCATCCAGTCCTTTCTCCATCAAAATCACAATATCAAAAACCGATTGGAGTTATCAACTTGACCTTAAAAATACACAAAAAGCCGACTTACCTCAGTGGTAAAGCGCGTGACTTTTAATCCCGTGGTCAAGGGTTTCGATCCCCTCAGTCGGCGCCTGTTTTTTATTTTTATTGAGATTTCAGGAGTATTTTTTTCTTTATACAAGTCATTTTAGAATGTATGCAAAATTTATTTTGTTGATTTTTAAATTTTAATAATCAAAAATAATTTCTCAAAATTAAAAAATAGCTTAAGCATAAATCAATCTTAGAAGTAAGAAGCAAAATATAATTTCTTAGGTTATTAATTTTTTTCTTCCATAAATACATATTCCTCGATATTAAAATATACAAATATTTTACTAATTAAAATATATATAATATTTAGACAAAGATAATAAAATAAAATAAAAAGGGTGTTATAACCAAGTATAATCGTACTAAAATGGACAAAATACGATTTTTTTCCAATGAGTCACACGGATCACAATCCCTCAAGTAATTCATTTTTTAACATGTGGTGGTGGCTTAAACTTAGTTGCTGAGAGAGGTTTGAGCAACCAATTCATTTTCTGCTGCTAAGAGTCTGTGCCTCAAAGTGAATAGCTACATGATCACTTTTTTAGATGCTATAAGTTACTTGAAAAACGGATCTAGCAATTGAACATATTTGGTCATGGCTCAAACTTAGTTGCTGAGAGAGGTTTGAGCAACCAATTTATTTTGTTGTTGCTACGAGTCGGTGCCTCAAAGTGAATGGCTACATGATCAACTTTTAGCTGCTATAAGTTACTTGAAAAACAGATCTAGAAATTAAACATATTTGGTTGTGGCTCAAACTTAGTTGCTGAGAGAGGTTTGAGCAACCAATTTATTTTGTTGTTGCTACGAGTCAGTGCCTCAAAGTAAATAGCTACATGATCACTTTTTTAGTTGCTATAAATTATTTGAACAAAGGATCTAACGATTAAACACATTTTGTCGTTGCTAAATAATAGTGGACACAAGTTTATAGCCGCTAAAATTTCTAACAGTTGCAATTTTAGATGCTTAAACTATTAAAGCGACTAATGTTTCGAGCTCTTGCTAAGATTTCGGTCGCTTAAACCCGTTTTTCTTGTAGTGATTTTTCGCACGTTAGTGTTTTGTCCTACTAGGGTGAACAGTGATTCTAGGTACTAAATATTAACGTTGGAAAAAAGTAAGTAAAAACATTAAATCTGGTCAAAACTCATGTACCAAAGTCTAATTAACCCTTTTACATTTACACATATTGCTTGGGATAATCAAGTGTAAATTTAGCTTACTTGTATCTCTGAGAGCATTCCACTATTGAATGTGAATAGAAGATTTGCAGCCGCCCTAATAGAGCTGAAGATTTGCTTGATTTCCATCTGAAATGTTGTAATTTCTTGATGGAGCATCCATCTGGCCATCCAAGTTACATGAACAATCCTCATTATTGCATTTAGTAACAAAACAATAAATAAGAAAACCATCATCATAAAATCACTAAACAGAACAAAAATCCTCTAAACATAATCAAAATCTTCAAACCAACATAAAACAAAAGTTTAAAAGATAAGTTTTTTCCTTTTTGGTAAGGAAAACAAATTTCTCTAAGAACCGAAAAGAAGATTAAACCTTACAAAGAAACAATTTATAAAGAAAAAGTGAAGTATCTAATTAATTGAAAGATGTTACAATATACATTCGCTTCACTCGATTGTATCTTGAAGGTGTAACAATATACATTGATACCTGTACAAATCCATATTCTAATTAGCAGAAACAAAGTTAAGCGTTATTTGGAGGTAGAGACGTAGACTATCAAATCCATATACAAAGTTAGTAGAAAACCAAATCTGACTTAATATTAGTGGCTGAGAGAATGGTAGGTAGGAAGAAATCTTCTTCGTTTGATATGAACTCGATTGAAAAAGACGGGAAGATGATAACTTGTTTTGAAACATAATCAACATAGGTAAATAATCAAACTGAGGGAACAAATCAAAATAAAAATTTTAATTTAAGAAACTAAAGAAGCATATAGACTGACCTTTTGATATGAAATTGATTAAAACTTTTAATAAGAAGGGGACATAATGCATCCCATTGATGGAATGGCGCAAATTATGTAAAAGGAAGCCATGATTTGTGGCTGAAACGGAAGAGGAAGGAGAGGAAATTTGTGAAATCCCTAATTTGAACGGAAAAAAGAGTGAAGTCGAAAGTTAATCTTACTTATAAAGAGAAATGGTCTCAGTCCAATCCGATTGTTCAAAAACTTTATTTTCAGCGATCAACGGATATCATTTATCAGTTTGTATCATACATAGATAGTGGTTGAGAATTCACCAAGTTTTCCGCCCTGATCTGACGGCCATTGTGATTACCAAAAATCTTAGGTTTTTGGATCACAACCAATAGAATTTGAAACATAGTAAAGTTTGATATCATGTCATAAGATCAACTCATATTAACATTTATAAGATGATAATCAATCAAAACAAGAAATAAATTGACTCACGTATTTAACGTGGTTCGACAATCAAATTGTCTACATCCACGGGTGATAAAGATTTGTATCATTTTTATTATTCATCATCATAACTTACAGAAGAATGATATACTATAAAATCATAATCATGTTAATCAAAGAACAATTGAACTAAAAATTTAAGCAAGTCTCATACCTAAACTATTGCTCTGATTCTATGCCTTATGTCCAATTTTTTTAAAGATTTTCCAGTCCCTTTTCCTGTTTATGAGCTTGGTATTTATATCCAATTTGATGGGTTCCCCAATTTACCTTTCTACCTATTTGTTCTTATCCATTCTTTGGAATGAAGTATAATCCCGCAAGACTTATTTGTATTTTCCGCAAGGCTTAACATGCGCTTTGCTTATTTCTCTTGGTTTCTTATTAGATATCCCGCAACTCTTTTGCGGACTTGCGTTCAAGTTGTTGTTTTTGGATTTGGATGAAATTTACGGTCTTACTAGAGTCACAACATGTCTGACACGTGGCCCTTGAAAGTGATATGTTACGCTTCAGTTTTCTTTGTTCCGCAACCTATAAAGCTGACACGTGTCTCTCATGCATCGATGCTCATCATTTCTTTTCACCGTGTCAGGATTTCCCGCAACTTGGGTGTCAGTCAGTCAGCAAGGCTATCTGTTTCGAGCAGTGTGTCTTGTTTCCCGTAACCCACGTGTCGATTATGCAACAATGCTGTCAGGTTCAAATCTTATCGAATTTTTAGATGTTTGTTCTGTACTTCTCAAAGGGTTTTGTTTCAGTGTTTTTCGTCCCATCGTAACTTGATACTTCTCCAATAGTTTTTGAACACGTATAGTTCGAAATTTATTCCCTCACAATTTGCCCCCTTTTTTCTTTACATGCAAAAAATTTAGAAAAGGAAAAATAATAATTACTACCTTTCTGATTTTTACACCTTCTATAACTCCTCTTTCCTCGCTTAGTTTCACTTTCTTCCGACATTTTCGCTAGCAGTAACGTCTTTTCCACGTTTTTGTCATTTGGCGGTTTCGAGGTAATTAATTCTCATATAAAGTTTATCCCTCTTTCATTTTCGACGGTTCGTCTGTTTCAGCTTTCTCCTATTTAATGTTAGTCATATCCGTTATACTATTCTTTATATCATTTGTCTTCTTCTTCTTAAAGTTTTTGTGCTTTTTCTTCTGAGCTTTTCAGAGATTTTTCAGCGTCTTTTGCATCGGGATCAAGTTTTCTTTTCACTCAATCATTTGATTCTTTTCTGTCTTTAGTTTCATTACAGGTAATCCTCTTGACTTTTTCTTTCATGTATTTGTTCATTTTTTTAGAGTAAACAGTAATGATGATGATACTGATGATGTTCTTATTTATGTGCTTATTATTTGTTGGAGTGAATGACAATGATGATAATGATAATTCTTTTCTTTTGAAGTTTGATTACTTTCTTATGATTTTTTCTTTCTCTTGATCAAAAAACTGTTTGCTGGTTGGCATTCTGATTATGCATTCATCTTGTTGTTCTTCTGCCTTGTATCTTTCATCTTGTTATTCTTCTTAATTTTGTTCATGGTGTATTTATCTTTTCTGGTTTTCTCATGTAGATAAAAATTTATCATGGCTGGATAAAATGATGGTAAAGTCACTGGTGATGCTTCTCATCAGGATGATCAACCTTTGATTAGGAAGTCATCTCGCTACCCTCTGTCGAAAGGTCATCCTTCTGACTCTACAAAGCCCACAAGTGTTCATGTTGCGGCCAGCAATCCTACTCCTAAGAACAAGCGGTCTCATGAAAGTTGTAGCTTTAGGTCAGTGAACCTTGAGGAATTCAAAAGGAAAAATCATCTTCGCCGATTCAAAGTCTCCTCCTATGATTAGGTTGAAGATAAAATTTCAAAGGAAATGATGGAAGGGTTTGATTACAGCAAAAACAAGCTATTAATTCCTATGGGAGCATTAGATGCAGGCCTACAACTTCCTTTGTACCAGAGCGAAAATCCTTTTCAATTTGAGGTTCTCATCAGCCGTAACCAATCCCAACATGGCTTAGTCCAATCCGTCACTCAATATAATGGAAATTGGTGGCGCATGCTGGAAGAATGTAGCATGCGAAGCCAAGGAAGAACCAATTTTACCTGTCACGTTCCTAACCCTGCGGAACGTAAACATTACACAGTCGAAAACTTTCATGCTACATATGCAAACAACATTGCCGCGAAGAATTACAAGAAATCGAGTGTTGGCCCGGGCCACAAAGGTGGTGAGGGATTCCTTTTGCTAGTGGAAATTGATAATTCCAAGATGAAATACATTCCAGGGACACAAGTTCCTTTAAAGGAAAAAATCCGCAAGGATCACGATTTTAAATGGTACCGCACCCCTCTAGTCATTGAGGGTCCATGGGTCTTCGGGTTCGTCCCAGATAATGTGGTTTACAATCTTCTTACACGTTTTGATGGTTACTGCCCTTGGCGGCTAAATTTTACTGGTTTCAATTTTCCACTTGTCACTGTGGTACGTAAAGTTTCTCTCTGTCTTTTTATATCATACTTTATATATTGCTTAATGGTTAAAATTTCTCTCTGGTGGTTAAAATTTCTTCTTTTTTATAGCCGCAAACTGATGAGAGCGCAAAAGGAGACACGGGAGTGAAGCGCAAAGCCGCAACCCCCGCAGAAAAGGTGTTGTTTTAACCTAATAAAATTCATTTAATGAATTATTACGGTTCATTAATAGGGTCGGAAGAAGGTTAAGGGTGCACCCCGGGCTTCCACTGACAGGGAAAAGGGAGAAATTCGAGATTCTCCCCTTCATTGTCCAATCTTGAGAGGTGAAGGAAGCTCCGCTTCGGAGAGACATGAAGAAGAGCAGAACATACCTCTTCAAATAACAAATTTTGAGTCTGCGGAACAAGTTGGTGCTGCGGAAGAAATTTCAGATGCTGCGGTCAATTTTTCGCACCAGACTTTCGTTCTTGATTCTTCTTTTCTTTTCCAACTTTCTCCTTTACTTTTTGATGAGCCACTTGAAGCTGCCACAAGTGAAGATGATTTGAATGATAAAGAGGATCGCCTCATTCAAGGTGATCCTAAAAATACTTCAATAGAAGAAGATGCGTGAGCACATGCTGTGGTAGCAAATGATTTAGCGGATCTTGGAGCAGTAGGTGGTGTTCCCGCAAACACTATGGTAGAAATTGTTCCTTCCGTAGTTAACATCGCAAGCATGGCTGTTGTTGATGCAATGCAGTCAAATAAAGAGATCCCTCAAAGGAGAAAAGGCAAAGAAATTGCGGTAGATTCAAATCTCTTGGATAAAGAAGAAGAAGCCTTCCGTTGGTTTATGTCAAAGAAACTTTTATCTGTCCCCAGCGATTCTTTGCCGGTGGAGTCAGATGGTGCTACGATCTCACATTTACGGGAGTGCATGCGGTCTGTTCTATATGACACGGTTAAAGATGCCTGGCTAAAAGGACAAGGTCATCCCGTCAACCCCACCTTTTACATAAATCAACCTTCTATTCTTGCGGAAACAATCGCGCTTCCGGATGGAGAAGTATATTTTTTCCCACAACAGGCTCTTCTGCAGGTATTCTTATTGTCTTTATAACCTTCAATTTCTCCTTATTTTTACCTTTATTTATAACTTTAGTTCTGTAAATTGCAGCTTGCGGGGGGACAAAACGCCATACGTATAGCATATTAATTCTTCAAGGTGCGGTCCACAATGATGGAGTCCCAATTTAGGACTGTAGAAGAGGAAGCTATAGGCTTGAAGCGGGAAAATGACACGCTTCGCCAACAATTGCTTGATCTTCAAAATCAAGGTTTAATTCTTTCTATGTCGTCAATTTTTCTTAAGTGTTTACTTGTTTTCTGAATTACTTCATGGGATCAGCGGGGGATTCAGAACTTATAACTAGGATGCGGCGTAAAAATACGCAGTTGAGAGATCATGTAGTGGGAGTTAACAATGAGAATGTGGAGATCAAGACAAGATTTAACGACCTTGTAATGATTTGGTCACACTGAAGTGCGATGAATTTGAATCGAAGCATCAGCTTTTATTTGGAGAGAAAATCCGCAAGAAAGTAAAGTTTGATGCTACTTTATCGTGGACTAAAGATTGCGTTCTTGAGGCACGGGAAAGATCTGATAGATTGGAAGAAGAGAACTGCAAATTTTGTGTAGAACGTCAGAATATCCTTGCAGGATTCTCTCATTCCGGATCGTATCACAATTCTCATCTTTCTTCATACATAACTCAGATCATCAAAGACTAAGATAACTCAGCTTCGGAAGCTCATGCTAAAGGGAAAGCTCTTGCGGATGCTCAAGTTAGAATCCGTAATTTATTTGATTCCGTTCTTCATCGTGAGAGCTGATGTAATTTTAATATAGTGGTAAAAAGAGGTTCGATTCTCGAACTTGTAAAGGTAATGATTTTTGAAAATAATGATTTTAATTAACTCTAGAAAATTCCAGGAGTGTGAAAAAGACTAAATAACCTAAAGATGATTTTTGAATAATTTTAAAAGGACCAGGAATCAGGAATCAGGTAATTCTAACAACCTATGTGATTAATCAGATAATTCTTTTTAAATTAATTGAAGCACAAGTAATTGCCAAAATTGGTTTTGTTATGCTAACAAACAGAGGTAAATCACAAGCATGGACTATCAAAATTAATTAACCAAGCATAATCCATCAAGCAAAAGCACAACTGTTGAAAGAAAACCGTTTTCACTATTTAAAACTATGCAATTCTAATAATAAAAGAATTATTAATAATTATTAGAAAATAATTAAATCACATAAAATTGAGAAAATTACCTTATCCATCATCCCAGTAAATAGACTTAGCTCATGGTGGAGAAAACTTGCTCAAAAGACCTTTTCATTGCTCAAAAAGTTGATTACAAGGTTAAAGAATAGTGCAACAGCTGAACAGATACGTATATAAATGTCACAGAACAGGGTTCAGCCGTTACAGAAGTGTTTCTAAGCAACAAAGGTTTGAAAGAAAGGAAACAGGAGCAGTTTGAATCAGCAACAGAAATAAATGTTGCTGAGTCGTCTTCTCAGATGGTGGCTGATGAAGAACACGCCGGCCGGAGCAGTAGCAGGTCACCGGCGGCGACGGAGCTTCACCGAAAATTTTCGGAATTCTTCTCTAGGCTTTTGTTATGATTTTTCTTGGCTTCTCGTGGTTTATATAGGTAGTAGAAACCCTAGAGAGAGTTCTAAACCTAATAGAACTCCTTAAAACACTCCCAAATTCATCCAAATCCGAATCAAAGTATAATACCCTTTTTCCGGCGAAACTCGGATTTGGGGCTATTTTTCCGGCGTAAACCTCTCATTCTTCACGTGTTTAATCTTGTATGGACCTCTAGTATATTGTATATCAATTTGGGAGCAAAATATTTCCAACAATTACGTGAACCAAAGTATCCAGTTGATAGTGCTGTTTCCGTCCCGATACTCCGATCCGTGACTGGCAGTTGACTAGGTCAACTCGGGTTGACCGAGTTGACTCGGATTTGACCCGCTGGGTTGACTCGGCCGATCCTAGGGTGTCCCTTATCCATTCTTGGGGTGCCAATAACACTTTTTGAGCCAATTTTTCCACAAATCTTTATTCTTCAAATGTACCTACAAAAGCATAAAAACACGTAATATTTGCAAAATCGAATACTAACTTAATAGAAACTAAGGTTCAATTTAGATACTAAAATGTGCCTATCAAGAGCGACATTTTCCGTTTGCACCAAAAAGTAGCAAGGTTTACATCTAAATTGAGTCGATTTCTGAATAATGAAACAAAGTTAAATCAGTATCATCAAATTCTTCAACAACTCACTTCCAATTATAATAAGCTTCCGGGAGAATGACTTTCTTGATGTTTAAGGATGCAATGGGTCGAAAACTAGCAGAGTTTGAATCCTTTGCAAGAGGTATCCTATTTTACCGCATATTTGAAACCTAATATTATTCCCGCATTGGTTAATCTGTTGCTTCTATTTCAGGTTTTGAAGAAAAATTTAAAGACGCAGCTGCAAGAGCTGCTAAGGCTGAAGGAGAGCTTGGTGCTGCAAATACTAGGACGGAAGAACTCAACAAGCAACTGGAGATGGCTTCTATCAAGGCTAATGATATGAAAACTCATCTAAAGCTTGCCTATATCAAGGCTAATGAAGCGCACGTTCAACTTGAGCTTTTATCTTCTAAAATTAAAGGAGCTGATGACAAATTAAAACTTGAAGCTCTGAAGAATGAAAGCCTTGTTCGGGATTTATATTCTGAGAGAGGGAAAATAAAACTTTGGAAAACAAAATTCCAAAATTCCGAAGCCGAAAGTAATCAGTAAAAAAAATAGCTTGATAACAGAAAAACTTATATTTCTTGGTTAAGAGCCGAAAATCGAGTTTTAATTGCAAAAGCAGTCAACAATACTCTTGACCAAGTACAATCTGATGGATTTTCCAAGCGTAAAGATGTCCCTGATAATTCTCATCTTGAAGAAGATCTTCCCGCACCTTAGTTTTCTTGATTGTTGCTTTGTTCTTCTTCACTTCCAAATTGTATTTGCACTCTCATTTTGCTTTGTATTTTTATCCCTGGAAAAAAATTTATGAATATATATTTCGATTGTTAGTTCATTAAATGAGTGTGACTTGATTAACCGCAAGGAAAATTTGTACCTTGAGTTACTTTGAGGGATACGGCGCATATCTAATTTCTCTCTGTCCAGGAGGAAATTAGGATGCGGTCCCTAGAGCATCTCCTGAATGGAGAGTGTCTGATACAATAATTAATGTCATGTTAGGCATCTCTGTAACGAAAGATGCAATAGTTATATATTCATAAACATTTACATGGACTTTCTAGAGAGATTACATTCTGCTGCTTTACCTAGTATGAAGCCAAATTATTGTATAATTGCATTGCTAGTTGTGAGCACTTACTGAATTGGATAATACCTAATACAATAATTAATGTCATCTTAGGCATCTCTGTAGCGAAAGATCCAATAGTCATATATTCATAAACATTTACATGAACTTTCTAGAGAAATTATATTCTGCTGGTTTACCTAGTATGAAGCCAAATTATTGTATAATTGCATTGCTAGTCATGGGTAATATGGTTTGAGATATTGCATATTCCAAGGATGCCGTAAGATTTCTCCATTCATATTCCGCAAATGGTATGATCCTTGTCCCGCAATATCTTGTATAATGTAAGGTTCTCCCCATGTAGGTGTGATAAGTGAATAATTTATATATTTGAAGTATCATTTCCTTATTCTTATTTGCTAGATTTTGTGTGAATTACCGTGTTTTATTATTACTTTTCTAATTTTGTGTTTTATCAGGTTACATCTCTGAAACAAGTGAAATGGAGCTTTATAGGGCTGCACAACGGGTGGGTCGGGTCGGGTTTGGCTTCCCGCACCCGACCCGCCTATCACTGGTTTTTTTTTTCATCACCCGCACCCGACCCGCCGGGTGCTCGAGTCGGGTCGGGTCAGACCCGCCCAGATGGCGGGTCGGGTCGGGCGGGTGCGGGTCACCCGCCCAAATAATCAAGCAAATTTTTTTCATGGGTTTGGCTGTTTTTTGATCCTCACGCGCGCCACCTGATAAACCATTTTACCTAACAATCGATAATCTCAAAATCTAAGTCCCAACATTCAAAATTATACAATAAAATTAGAGTTTTAATATGCAATTCTTCTACGACATTTCCCACTAGCAAGTAGCAACAAAAACAAGTTCATCTTAGTACCAGCACCATCCAGATCACCGAATAGGAATCAATCGTCATCTATGATGATGGAAACACCAAGGTTACCAAATAGCTCTGCAACAAAAGAAATGAACAATTAGAATGAAAAAGATAAAAATACCAATAGTAATAAAATTTATGAAGTTAAGAACCATGATCCATGAAGTACAAATTATACCCGACTCAAGAACTTCAACCTCCTCCTCCTCGACTCCAAGGCTAGAAGAATCTTTGTCAATTGGTGTACGTAACCAATTTTGCAATAAAATTAACGCATCAAGTGTTTTAGGCTTCAAGGAACTTCGAAAAGGATCCAAAATTCGTTTTCCGGTACTAAAAGCTGATTCAGAAGCAACAGAAGAAACTGGTATAGCAAATATATCTTTGGCTATGAGTGGTAAAATGCCAAACCTCGCAGAGTTGATCTTCCACCAAAGTAATATATCAAAATAAGAATCATCCTCATTGGCCGGAGAGTAGATAGGCTCGGCCAAGTATCTTTCCACATCAGATCTTCTATGATCCTCCACGTTGCTCAATTGGTTTTTGCGTTTATTCCTTTCTTCCTTATACTTAGCCTTGCCAGAAATAGAAGAACCTTGAGCAAAAGTAGAACCAGAGTTACCTAGAGACTCGGATGAAGATATCACACTTTCAGTTGTATGTTCTAATTTATAAGCTGTGAACAGTTCATCAAAATCCTTTTTAACTTTATCAACCCAAGCTTGTACCCTTCTTTGTTTTATCACAGGGTCGTAATGCACAACTAAATATTCAACAGTCACATACAATCCTTGTTCTTTCTCTCGTGGATCCAGAAGTACAGCAATAAACATCAACGAATTTATTTTTTCAAAATCTCCCAAATACTTGTTGTACTTGAGCAACATTACGTCGCCCATGTGACTTAAGAAAGGATCCTCGTATCTATTTTTCCAATCTTCTAATTCTTGACGAACAGTACCGAGTTCCTCCAAGAATGAGTGCGAAGTAACATATGTAGAAGCTGAAAAAGCAACAGTTGAATCGTAGAATACCTTTAGAAACTGAATCAGAACTCTGGAATTGCACCAATCATAACTTTCAGGAGCATGCACTGGAGGCCTTTTCTTCTTTTTGGATTTTCTAAGAGCAACATCTACTTCTTCTTCTGGAATATCTACTTCTTCTTCTTCATCGTCAGAATCTAGATCAAAATCAGCATCAATATCAACATTGTCATCACCGTCACCCATATGAAAAGATGGTACTGGAATATCATAACAAAACTTCTCACGAAATGCCCTATCTGACTCATGTAGCCTTTCAAAAGCTTTTTCATACCTCTCTGCAGCAACTAACATCAAATAAGTAGAATTCCACCGAGTTTTCACATCCAAAATCAAACCTTTTTTACAATCTATCCTTGCCATCTCAGCAGCATCCATAAACTTCTTCAATCTTGCGGGAGATTTTGTGACATACTTTACCACTGCCCTGATTCTGAGAATTGATGTATGATACTTTTTTAAACCATCCTTAACGACAAGAGCAAGTACGTGGGCCGCACATCTAACATGTAAAAATTTAGCTCCAACTAACGAAGAACCCCAACTAACAACTTGTTTTTTCAGATAATCAATAGCAGTTTTATTCGCAGATGCATTATCAAGAGTGACAGTGAATACTCTCTCAAGACCCCATTCCACCAAACATTTCTCCAAAGCCTTACCAATTTGTTTACCTTCGTGATTTTCAATCAAACAAAAACAGATGATTCTTTTATGCAGCTTCCATTCACGATCAATAAAATGAGCCGTTACAACCATGTAATTGTAGTTCTGCATCGATGTCCAAGTATCAGTAGTAAGACATACTTTTGTCTTATTTGTCTTGAAATAACTTATCAATGCGGCCTTCTCATTCAAAAACATCATGCATATATCACGATACACTGTCATACGACCTGGAATCTTGAATCTCGGCTCAAGATACTTACAAAAATCCCTAAAACCTTCGCCTTCAACAATTCTAAAAGCCATTTCATCTGTAATAATAAACCTAATCAACGCTTTTCTACATCCTTCTTGAGAAAAACTGACCCCCACCAACTGTGGTTCCTCTCCCGACTTGCACGGCTGAAAACCAAGTGTCTGTTGTCCTCCCTGCTCCTTATTAATTGATTTCTTGTACTCGATACACTTCTCTAAATGATGAGAAAGATTGGTAGTCCCATGTGTTTTACCACCAATCTTGTAACTACCTCGACCCTTTGGACAATGCTTACACTTAGCTTTAGCACCATCTTCTATAATATCGAAGTGATTCCATACCCAAGATTTCTTCACACCAACTCTAGGCTTCTTATTTGATGATGAAGGTTGAGAAGATGGTGTCGCGGCGGATGATGAAGGTTGACTAGATGGTGACGCTGATGACCCAGCTGTACTCCTTGTCCCTGGTGTCGATGCCGGTTGACGTTGAGGTGGAGGTCCCATACAACTTTGGGATGGTCTTCCTTGTACAAGTGGAAGATCTGAAGTAACGTCATCTTCTGAGATTTCAACCATGTTGATAACCTACAAGGCAGAGATGGCATAAGGGGTGAGTTATCATACATACATATGTATTAGAGTTTTGAGACCCTAAGAGTCCAAGCATTGACTGATTATAAAAATTAAATTATTCATAATTTTCATGACAATAGAAACAAAACTATGAAAATGAAGGAGACTTCGAACTCTGTGACCTCTTACATCCAGCTTCTACGTTACAATTCCAATCTTGAAGTTTCAAACTGAGGATTTCATAAATAAATGCAGTTTTGAAATACACTGATGCAGCTTCATGTCTTAATACAACTATATTTATATAATATATAGTCCCATAACATCGACACCTGATCGAAGAGTTGAAGTAGTAGGCAGCACCAATATGTTTATAAATTATGATTCTATGAATGCAGATACTAAGTGGCAAAAGACTTCAAGATGCTTAAGGTCCAAACACATTACAAATGACCTAGTTATTAGCTTTAGTTTTATTCCAATACTTAATATTTTTATGATATCCAAGTAGAGTAAATTTCAGGCTAGCATGCATGACTCTGCATATGAATTCCACACTACCAATCACCAAGCCTGTCCCATTTCCCAGCAAACCCATCATGTACGAAATGACTGAAGGTTCATCAATTCATGCATCCCCCTCAAAATTTCAACTAGAAGCAACTTACTGTTTTGGTACATTAAGGAATAGTTAGGCAATTGTTTACTGTTTCAAAGACTATTACGATCTTAAGAAGATATGCATATAGAGCCTAACCGAGTAGATTCAGTAACTGACAACTAAGAGGTGCATAAATGCTACTGGGGTTCTTGATACTGCTCGGTTGGTGTGAGACAGGATGACCCATTTTTAGGTACAGTTTGCATCAAAAGACCCTATATACAGGTTTACATACAATTACCCTTTAAGTAATTCTGGATTTAGAATTTTATTCTTAGAGAGAAAACCTAGAAGCTCTATTTCCTGAAAAAAAAAATCCAGAAAAGAAGAGTTTCTATTTTCTTAGATAACTAGTAAACAAGGAGTTCCAATCCATAAATAGGGTGTGAGTTAGAACGTGTACATTAAGAGAATACTAAAAGAAGAATTCAGGGAAAAAAGAAGAAGAAGAGAGATACAACACCTAGGCTAGCAAACATCTCAACACCAGTAACAATTGTATTTCCATTCTCTCTAAGACCAACAAATTCAACAGTTTCACCAATTCTTATAGTTCCCCTTTTGATATGACAATATATAGAGAAAACATCTTCTACTACAAGAAAAAATGGTAACTAATTAAGTCTGACCTTGAGGAATTAGAATATAACAATCAACATTATCCATAAGTTCATACATTTTATTAACCATTTACTTTATCCTCTCTTAATAGAAAAATTAGCATTATCAAACCTAGTTTCCATGATCAACCCCTAACTTGAGAAGTTACAAAAATAAGAAGATAAAACACGAATTCAAAAGGACTAACATATACCCACTACATCAATTTTCATGAATCAAATATTAGACACAATTTGAGAATAAATTCTCAATTTTTGTCCCAAACTCTAATTTGAAATTTACAGAATCTAGTTGTTAATCATGAATGCATGATGGTTTCTAGCTGCGCCTTTCCTAGTTTCAAAGAACTATATAAGCAAACTTTACCTCATCAGGTTAAGCATCAACTGTATACAACAACAACCTTTGATGGTTTTGAACTCAGTTCCTTCGATTAAAATCCCCAAAGACAGAGAGTTGAGAAAACTCACAGAGACGAAGGAACAATTTTTCAAGATTATTCAAATAAGGTTGAAAGGGTAAACTAAGAAAATCAACATCATCAATTTAATACACTAATGAAAAATCCCCAAAATCAATTAGGGCAAAAACTTACCTGTAAGAGATTGAACGATTGTCTGAATCTCTGATGGTGTTGATGAACTGATGAAGTGATGATGCAGGGAACTTGGGTTCAAGGTGGTGGTGGTGGTGGTATGCTCTACTACTCTGTAGAAGAAGAATGGAACCAGAGACTCAGACTCAGAGAACAGAGAAGAAGAAAAAAGAATCGAAGAAGAATTCTGTTCTGTCTGTAACTTCTGTTTTGTTAAAACTTGGGCGGGTGGGCGGGTCGGGTCGGGTGAGAGGTGCTATCACCCGCACTCGACCCTCCAGAAGTCGGGTTTATGAAAAATCACCCGCACCCAACCCGTTCAACGGCGGGCCGGTGCGGGTCGGGTTATTTTGAGCGGGTGCGGGTCGGGTTGGCGGGTAGGGTAGGTTTTGTTCAGCCCTAGAGCTTTACAAGAGAAATATTTCTAAATACCCAGTGGAACTCAGTCTAGTCCAGGATTTATGAGAAAAACCGTGAAACCAACTTGAATTTGGTATCTGTTGGGCCTTATTGGGCCTGCGCGGGAAGAGAAATAAGGGAAGCGTTTTGGACTCGCATTTGACGTGAAAATTAGGGTTTTTGTTGGTTTTTGAGGAGGTTAAGTCTCCTAATTGGACAAGGAATCAAAAGGAAGTGGAAAAGTTTAATGAAACTAGGTTTCCTAGTTGGATGAGGATCAAAAGGAGGTTACCAAAGCCTATATAAAGGCAAGCCTAGATACAATTTAAAAAAAAAACAACTTTTCACATAGAAGAAAATACCTCCGGATACAGAAGCTTTACGGGTATAAAATTAGAGAAGCTGGAACAAGGGTTAGTTTGTATTTATTTTATTATTAATTTGTATGGCTTTTGAGAAAGCCATATTGGGCTAATTCCCTTGTTATGGCGAAAGGATGAATATGTAGAGATAGTTTTATTTGTGTTTCCAAACTAGGGTTTACAACTGTATGAACTAAATATTATTAATTTGTCTCTCTCTCAACGTTTTACCTCCTCGATGATTTTTCATGTTCTATGCAATGTATAGTCCATTGTTTGATTAGTAGAAGGACTCGTTGAAACCTTGTATGAAATTGTTTTATGAATATTCTTTGACTCTTTATGCCCCGTATACTTAGTACTTTGAAATTCTACTTTAGGTTGAGAACAAATAATTCTTTTTGAAATCGAGATCCTATGTGACGAACGCAATTAAACCCTAATCTACAACGGATTACCGAAACCTTAACGTTTTCCTCTTATTGTTTTCAAACTTAATTAAATAATTTTAATTCATTAGTTAATTTAATTATTTATAAAAATAAAACCTAAAAAAATATTTTAATCCATACTCCTCGTGGGAACGAACCGTATTTGTTATTGTGTACATCTTTTGACACTGTGCGCTTGCGGTAAAACAAAGTCGGTTTTCCGACGCAATAAGGTGCAAACTTTCCTGTTTTTTTATCCCTTTGGTATTCAGGGATTTGCCGTAGAACGTATTTTCCTTCCACAAAGTTCCGCAACTTCACTTTTTTATTGTATTCTCTTACCAATCTTCTTTGATAATATTTCCATTTTTTGAAGTGTAACTTCTCTTCTTTCTTCGAAGTCATCTAACTTTTCAAGCATTAGGTCTGAGTTCAAGTTTTTTCCCATGCTTCTGTTCTTGTTGTGGGTAAAATGATTTTCGTTGGAATAACTGCCTCTGCTCCATAAGTAAGAAGAAATGGTGACTCTCCAGTGGACTCTCTCCTTGTTGTGCGATATGCCCATAATGTATTATGAAGATGTTCACACCATCGTTTACAATGGCCATCGAGAGTTTTCTTTAGATTCATGGCAATTATCTTATTTGTTGCTTCGGCTTGTCCATTGCTTTGTGGATAGAGCGGAGTTGACTTGTTCTTTTGGATATTGAATGCTTCGAAAAGCATATCGATATTTTTCCCTTGTAACTACTGTCCATTATCCGAAACTATGGGTACCAGAATTCCAAATCTGCAAATTATATTCTCAAATAAAAATTTAAAAACATCCGTATCTCTAACATGTGCAAGAGCTTTGGCCTCAACCCATTTAGTGAAATAGTGTGTGGCTACAATCAAATATTTTCTTTTTTGAGTACCTTCCACTAATGGCCCAACAATGTCTATCCCCCATTTTGCAAATGGCCAGGGGATGAGTACGGAATTAAGTTCGGTTGCGGGAGCTTTGATTCTTTTCGCATAGCGCTGACATTTTTCACATATTTTTACCATATTTTATGCATCTTTATGCATAAATGGACGGTAATATCCTTGCGTTTTAGCTTTTAATGCAAGTGATCGTCTTCCATTATGATTTCCCGCATCTTCATGATGTATATCTTTGAAAATTTCTGTCCTTCTTCTTGTGATAAACATCGAAATAACGGTCCCAAAAAGGATCTGCAGTACAGAATCTTATCCCGCAACTGATAATTCACAGATTTTGATTGCACTTTCCTTGCCTCTTTAGTGTTTGCGGGCAAAATTCCATCTTGCAAGTATTGATGTACTGAAATCCTTCAATCTTCTCTGGATAATTTATTTTCTGATTTTTGTGTGAAAATTGTATTATCTTTAATAGCTGCATCTTCAATATCTTCCCCAACTTCTTCCATGTTTTCGACTGCCCACAACTTTATTGACAGTTCAAAATGCGCCCCAATTTTTACTGCTGATGTATTCTGATCTTTTATCATTGAAGAAATAAATGCTAAGCATCGGCATGGCGATTCTTATCTCTGGATAAATATCGGAAGATTATATTTGAAATTTGAGACGCCAACTTTTGCACCAGATTCTTGTATTCTATCAAATCTTCATCAAGCGCTTGATATTTTAATTCAACCTGCCGAATTATTAATTGTGAGTCACTTGTGAGTCGCACATCGCTTATCCTCAGTTCAATGATTAGTCGATGAGCATGAACCACAGCCTCATACTCCACTATGTTATTTTTATGTTCGTCGAACTCAAGTCGAAATGCATGTACCATTCAATCTCCCGTAGGAGTTGTAATCACAATTCCCATTCCCTCAACTTCTTTATTTCGTGCTCCATCAACAAACACTTCACATCTGTTGAAATTTACAGAACTTTGAATATCTTGGGAATCATCATCTTCTAAAATCATCATCTAATGGTAAATCCGCAAGGAAATCTGCCAGGACTTGCGACTTTTGTGCAGTTTGCATTTCAAATAAGATGTGGAACTGTTCCAGTTATGCATTCCATTTTGCTATTCTTCCTACTTTTCCCACATTCTTCAGTACAGACTTTAGCGCATCTTTGCTTGGTACCCGCACATAATGTGTCAGAAAATACGTGCGTAAATTCTGGGTAGCAAAAACCAGTGCTAAAATTAATTGTTCAATTTTGGTATAGTTTCTTTCTGCAAGGTTAAGAGTTTTGCTGATTTAATACACTAGTTTTTCTACTTTGTCATTTGTTCATACCAATACTGCACTTACAGCATCTTCTGTTGCGGCTATGTACAAGGCGAGCACTTCTTCAGTTTCTGGCTTTTGTATAGCAGGTAATGTGGCGAGATAAGATTTAATATTTTTGAAGGCTTGCTCACAATTCTCGTTCCATAAAAATTTCTTTTTCCTTTTCAAGGTGTCAAAAAAGGGCTTACATTTGTCCGATGATCTTGCAATAAATCTGTTGAGGGTGGCCAAACAACCATTTAATTTCTATATTTCTTTAACATTCCTTGGAGATAGCATATCAACAATTGCCTGAATTTTTGCCGGATCAACTTCCCTTTTTTGGTAACTAACTACCCCAAAAATTTTCCTGACGTAACCCCAAAACTGCATTTATCTGGATTGACTTTCATTCTGAATTTTCGTAAAGCCTCAAATATTTCTCTCAAGTCTTGTAAATGATCCTTTGAGAGTTTACTCTTTATCAACATGTCATCTACATTGACTTCAAGGGTAAGGCCTATCCACGGTTTAAAAATTGTGTCTACCAACCGATGATATGTTGCTCCTGTATTTCTTAGCCCAAATGGCATTCTGGTGTAGCAGTATAAACCGTGTGGAGTGAAAAATGCAGTGTGTTCTTGGTCTTCTTTAGCTAGAGAAATCTGATTATACCCTGAATGCCCTTCCATGAAGGATAAAGCTTCATGTCCTTCAACAACGTCCACCAACTGATCAATTCTTGGAAGCGGATAACTATCCTTTGGTCATGCCTTATTTAAGTTGGTGAAGTCTATGCATATTCTTACTCCGTCGTTATTTTTTGGTACAATCACCATGTTTGAAATCCAAGTTTGGTATCGCACCTCTCGAATAAACCCTGCATCCATAAGCTTTTTCAACTCGTTTTCAACTGACAAATGGTATTCGGGTGCTATCTTGCGTATGCGCTGCCGAAAAGGTATAGTACCCGGATGTATATGCAACTCATGTCAAACAATGGCTGGATCGATGTCTGGCATGTCCTCCATCTTCCATGCAAAAATATCCACATAATCTCTAAGTAGAGTAACCAAATCAAATTCCCTTTCTGCTTCCATCAGTGTTCCGATCTTAATGATTCTTGGGAAATCTTTTGTTCCTATGTTGATATTCTTAGTTTCTTTAATTGTTGTAAAAGTAAATTTGGGAGCTCCTAATAATGTGGGAGTCCCCTTTAATTGCTATGCTGGAAGACTACCCTCATCAACTTTCGGAATGCTTTCCTCTATCGACATACTTTTATTTGTCTATTTTTCTACCTCACTTCCCGCAATCTTAATCAAATATTGGCTTAGGGCTTCTTCTTTATCCTTCACCTTTCGTTTTTTTCCTATTTTTTTGCTGATGTGACCGTTCTTCATCCATGCAGATTTCTGCAAGAATGCAAGATTTTGCTACATTTTGATCTCCTTTTATCTCCATATCCCCTTGCGGCGTCGGGAATCGCAAGTATTGGTGATATGTTGAATTTACCCCTTCAACTGATGAACCCATTTTCTACCAATGATAGCGTTATATGGAGATGGAGCCTCCACTACACTGACTTTAGTCAGAATAATGATCGGTCTAGCCGTAACATCAAGTAAAATTTCCCCTTTTGGTTTTGAGGCTATCCTATTAAACCCATAGATTGTGTAGCAAGATGGTGTAAGCTGATCATCTTTTAATCCCATTTTCTGGAAAGTGTCATAAAATAATACATCAAGAAAACTTCCTCCATCCATAAGAATTTTCTTGACATTCCATCTTGATACTGGAAGAGTAAGCTCCAACGGATCATTGTGCGTTTCAATCTCCTGATAAACCTCGTCTGCTGAAAAAGTTAGCGGGGAAGCCATCCGTTCTTCCCATGTTTCACTTACTCTTCCCGCAACTTTAAAGACTTCACGAATGTAAACCCTTTTATGCAGATTCTTATCAATAGCTATACTCATAGATGATTGACCCGATTCAGAATAAGAAATCATATTGATAGTTTGATCATTATGCGGAATATTTACAATTTTTCACATATTGTGCCTTGGTGGAGGATCTGGATAATAAATAAATTCTTTGAGCTCCCCCGCATAAATAAATTTTTGAACTAGCATCTTCAAATTTTTGCATCGGCTTGTGGAGTGGCCCTGATAGTAATGAAATTCACAATACTGCTTCAAATTCAGTGTGTGTGAAGGTTGCATTCTTTTTTTCCATGGATAGTGAAAATCTAGCCTGTTCTTTATTGCATTTAAAATTTGTGGGTAAGGGGTGTTAATTTTAGTGAAAACTTGTTCCTCAAATTGGAGGATAAATTTTCTTCTATCATCTGTCATACCTCGTTTTGGTTCAATGTCGGTATTTTCTCCCGCAACCCTCTTTCTGAAACTTGTCGATGGGTCTACAACATTTTCCATGTTGGTATCCCTATGATGCTGGGATATTATTCTCGGATGTTGGTTTTGAATATCCTGCAATATTGCACATTTTTCAATAATATCCCTGAGGTCCCCTTCGGTTTTTGGATTTTTATCATGAATACCAACAAAGAGTGGGCTTTTTCGGTTGGCTATTCCCCATTTGTGGCAGTTAATAGCAATTTCTGGAGTTACATCGCCTACTGCTTGACAGATCGTCTGCCATCGATCTGTGTAGTCTCGGATGGTGTCCTATGTCCAAGATGTCAGGGAAAATAACTTGTCCATCCCTGCGTCTGCGGGTTTATTATACATATATGTCTCTAGGAACTTGCGGGTCAATTGTGCGTAAAAATTGACTGATCCTTCCGGAAGGTTCTCATACCACGTTAAGGTTTTCCCTTTCAAGCTTGAAGGAAAATACCGACACATAACAACATCATCTCGTTCCCATCGGGCCATGATGCGGTTGTAGTATTTCAGGTGAGTCGATTGATCCTTGGTCCCATCATAACATTCGAAAATAGGAAGATTGCTCTTTTGCAGTATTAACGCATACGCAAGGTGTGGTGCCGACGATGTTCTTCTGGCTTCCTTTATCACTTCTTCAAGTCGTCCTCCTTCTTTATTCTTCAAAATTTTAATTTCTTCTCGCATTTGTTCCATGTCCTCACAATATTTTTGCCATCTGTTGTTTTGTAACTCTGAATCATCAAGATCATATCTATCAGGTTTATGCCGCTGACGTGCGGGTTCCACTACCATCACTCTTTGATCCTTATTGACTTTTTATTTTGTTCTTGCGGGTCTATTGGAGCTTGCTGGGCTTTTTGTTTGAGCATTTGGTTTTCTTGGGTCAAAAGTGTAATTTTTTCCGCACAAGTCTGTTGTACCTTGCGCATCTCATTCATATCTTCCATAAATTGATGAATGGGGGTCAATACTATTTTGAGATATTTCTATAGATGATTGTATAGTTGTATGATTTTCAGAATTTTTTACTTGATCATTCATGGGTTGTGTCCCTTGTGATTCTTCCACCATTTCCCTTTCTTGAGGAATCTCTATTGCCTGACTCCCCAAATTCCCTATATTAACATCTTGATCTTGCATGGTTCTATGTGTCACTGTTTCCATTTATGTAATCCCTTTTGAAATATTACGATTTCTTCTTGGCTCAGTCTTATGTTGTTGTAGGAGTTTCTTTATCAATATTCTAAAAGAGTTCAGATAATAAGTTATGTGTTTCAAAAGGTTTTAACATTAGTAATAAGTATATAAAGCAATTTGATTGATAAAAAATATCTAAACAAAATTTGACATATAACACATAAACTAGATAATTTTTCAATTTACCTTAGGTTTTAAAAGTCCAAGTGCAGATAAATCAATAGCAAATTCGGAAATTCAATTCAAAACTTATTTCACTGTTTTAATAAGAATAAAAAAATAATTAAAACATAAAAATAAAAAGCTAGATAAACCTAACACAAATTTTGGTGAAAATTAATGAGACATATTTTCAAATCCATGGTTAAAAGAATAACTTGGGGAATTCAACATATATATGAGAAGTATGAAATAAAGAAATATTGTATACGAACATAATAATCAATTCTATTTAAACACCAACTGATTAATTCGGAGTAAAACTATATGTAAATTTTTTGCAATATCACTTTGAATCATTGTATTTTTAAGGAAAAGAGTTTTCTAATACAACAAGATTCAAGATTTTAAAGATGAAAATTTTAGACAGGTAGAATAAATTCTTTACACGTCAAATTTTGATTACCAAAAATCTTGGGTTTTTGGATCACAACCAATAGAATTTGAAACATAGTAAAGTTTGATATCATATCATAAGATCAACTCATATTAACATTTATAAGATGATAATCAATCAAAACAAGAAATGAATTGACTCAGGTATTTAACGTGGTTCGACAATCAAATTGTCTACATCCACGGGGATAAAGATTTGTATCATTTTTATTATTCATCATCATAAGTTACAGAAGAATGATATACTATAAATCATAATCATGTTAATCAAAGAACATTGAATTAAAAATTTACACAAGTCTCATACCTAAACTCTTGCTCTGATTCTATGCCTTATGTCCAATTTTTCTAAAGATTTTCCAGTCCCTTTTCCTGTTTATGAGCTTGGTATTTATAGCCAATTTGATGGGTCCCCCCCAATTTACCTTTCTACCTATTTGTTCTTATCCATTCTTTGGAATGAAGTATAATCCCGTAAGACTTATTTGTATTTTCCGCAAGGCTTAGCATGCACTTTGCTTATTTCTATTGGTTTCTCACTAGATGTCCCACAACTCTTTTACGGACTTGCGTTCAAGTTGTTGTTTTTGGATTTGGATGAACGTTGCGGTCTTATTAGAGCCAACAGCATGTCTGACACGTGGCCCTTGAAAGTGATTTGTCACGCTTCAGTTTTCTTTGTTATGTAACCTATAAAACTGATATGTGTTTCTCATGCATCGATGCTCATCATTTCCTTTTACTTTGTCAGGATTTTCCAATCCCTTTTCCTGTTTATGAGCTTGGTATTTATAGCCAATTTGATGGGTCCCCCCCAATTTACCTTTCTACCTATTTGTTCTTATCCATTCTTTGGAATGAAGTATAATCCCGTAAGACTTATTAGTATTTTCCGCAAGGCTTAGCATGCACTTTGCTTATTTCTATTGGTTTCTCACTAGATGTCCCACAACTCTTTTACGGACTTGCGTTCAAGTTGTTGTTTTTGGATTTGGATGAGCGTTGCAGTCTTATTAGAGTCAACAGCATGTCTGACACGTGGCCCTTGAAAGTGATTTGTCACGCTTCAGTTTTCTTTGTTCCGTAACCTATAAAGCTGATATGTGTTTCTCATGCATCGATGCTCATCATTTCCTTTTACTGTGTCAGGATTTCCCGCAACTTGGGTTTCATTTAGTCAGCAAGGCTATCTGTTTTGAGCAGTTTGTCTTGTTTCCCGCAACCCACGTGTCGATCATGCAACAATGCTGTCAGGTTCAAATCTTATCAAATTTTCAGATGTCTGTTTATTACTTCTCAAAGTATTTTGTTTCAGATTTCTCGTCCCATCGTAACTTGTTACTTCTCCAATAGTTTTTGAACACGTGAGTTTGGAATTTATTCCCTCATAGACATAATTTGTTCTCCTATTTTTAACCGACAATTAAATACTACCTCCGTTTCAGCAAAAGTGTTACTATCACTTTTTCATTTTGGCCTATAAACGTCTCAAATTCACCGTGTTAGTTTATTTCTTCTTTTCAAAGCATTTTTTGGCCATGTATTCATATTTTGAGAGTGTTTTGAGTATGATAAGCTAAACCTCATCACTGGGACAATGGAGGAAGCTGTTTTTCACACTTTTTTTGTAAATATTTTTAATTTTTTTTATGACTTTTGCATTATTTTAAATTGAATTATTTTTACTAATTAGGTGTGATTTCTTTTGATGGTGTACCTAATCTTAAATACTTTTGATGCATCATGTTTATAATTTACATCTAATGTTTTAGAAATCTATCTTGGCAAATAAGTAGAGTCAAAAACTTTTATGTTTTGAGCTATATATTGTCTAGAATTAATATTTGAACCACATAAATATGAAAAACTGCTGGAATCCTGAGTCCCAGTCTTTTGTATATATTTGCTAGTTTAGTTTTAGAAATTAGAAATTAAATATAAAATCAATATTCACAAGTCCGAGTGAGCGATACTCTTTTTTTACCACTGTCTATAATCACATCATATGTAAAATTACAGATTTAGAAAAATTTGTAGCATATAATCTGTAAATCAGAGTTTTAACTGTTGTAACAGTTTTTGGTTTTGCACAAACTACAGTCGTAACCATTGCTAAATAGCGAGTAGAGATTGCAAAATATATGGTGAAGTTTAGTATCAGTCGACTATACTTAATATGGATATATCTATCTTTTGAGTTTATAGATAAGCATAAAGGAAAAAATTTGTTATCCGTCAGTGGTTAATTATGACTGTAACACCCGTAATTTTTGCAACGGCCGAATTCCCCAGAAGAGCTCATAATTTATTCGCTTTAATTACGACAGTTTCTTGACTGTAACACTACAAGAAAAACGGGTTTAAGCGACCGAAATCTTAGCAAGAGCTCATAATTTATTCGCTTTAAAAGTTCAAGCATCCAAAATTGCAACAGCCAGAAATCTTGACGGCTATAAACCTGTGTCCACTTGTTTTTAGCCACGAAAAAATGTCTTTAATCGCTAGATCCTTTGTTCAAGTAATTTATAGTAGCTAAAAAGTGATCATGTAGCTATTTACTTTGAGGCACAGACTCGTAGCAACAGAAAATCAATTGGTTGCTCTAAATGTTAGCAAGAGCCCATTATTTTAGTCGCTTTAAGATTTTAAGCTACAAAACTTACAACTGCCAAATAGTTGGGTTGCTCTAAAGTTGTGTCAACTAATTTTTAGCCATGGCCAGATGTGTTTGATCGCTAGATTCTTTTTTCAAGTAATCTATATAGCATCTAGAAAAGTGCTCGTGTAGCTCTTTACTTTGAGGCACATACTCGTAGCAACCAAAAAATGAATTACTTGGTAGACTCTCTCCCAGCAGCTAAGTTTAAGCCGCCACCACAATTTCAAAAGTGAATTTTGTTTCTGAAGTAGACATTTGAGATCTTGTATTGATCCAACAATCTTATTAGGATTTTTTTATGGAAACATGAAAACTCGTTTAAATCAATATTTTGATTCACTATGAGCAAATATTTGGATGCACAAATTGATTTTTTTTTAACTTGAGTCGACTAAATTGACTATAATTAAAAGAAAACTTTTTTACAAATCCCACAACCCATATCATTCAAGTCAAAATATGAAACTTTTAACACCCAGTTCAACAATTTTAAGATTAAAACCAAATTTTGCCATATCCTTGCTTTCTCATGGAAAATGACCCTTCCAACATCCAAAAAGCTATTTTTTCAACATTTTTCAAGAATTACAACAGTTTGCACATAGATTCTTGTACAAAAACATTACTCAAAAAAGAGATTATCACAAATAGTTCAAGAGCTGTTATGTTTTTACTTTTATACTCCAATGTTGGATTTTACAGATATATGTACATTGAGGTAGTTTAGAATTATATGTTATGTTACAGGTCCAAGCTTAAATGCATCGGAAAGTAAAGAAATGCCCTATTTCGGGCAAACAAGACGACAAGAAATTAAATCAACATCCAAAATGCAGAGTTTCGTCGAGACCATTCTGCTAGTGTCAACTACTGTAGCTTTTGTGGGCTCCAAGCCCTCTCCCTTTTATTTTGTTGCACACCTATAATATCATTGGCATACCCTCCTGCGAACATAATCGAAAAATTGAAGGAGTTAATTTATTCTGTAGAGTGTAATATACTCTCAAATGTAATGACTAACCTGAATGTAATGAATAACAGAGTACTAGACCATTACTAGAACCTAACAGAAGCAGTAAACTAACAAGATATAACTAAATTTTGTTAGTTTACCAAGGACTAAGAATCTCATTAAAAAGAAAAGTAGTGGTTTTAGTCTTAGCATAGAAAGTACTGAAACAGAAGATAAAATTAACCAAAAGGGTCGAGGTTAATTTGTGAGAAACTACTTATATTCTAGAAAAAATCAAGACGTTCAATTGTTGTGTTGTAGATTGTAAATTGTGATTCTAAGTTATGGTAGTGATTCTTGCACGTCTTCTAATTTTCTATATCATGAGCATTATTATTACCAGTGGATAAAGCTACAAAAATACCAAGAGGCTAGCATCGACTCCCCATCTAGTTAAGCCATATTTTGTGACCTTTCTTTTTTCAGGTTCTGGTGGCTGCATAGCAAACACGTAAGATTTAAGTTCTATTAGCATATAACAAAGAAGAGAATGTTGGTGAAGTACTTCCACACACGAAGACTGTTGCTGGTCACTTTAACAATATTGGAAAAATCAAGTACATAGATGAAATTTAGAATAGAAACTTACAAGTTGGTGACCCACTGTTAGGTGGAACCGGCACTACTTGAGGCTCCTCGCACTCAGCATTACAGTGGGAATGTTACAGCAGCAGCGTTGCAAATAGAAAAACCTAAACGTACATTAAAAAGAAGAGCTTTGATTTCATCCTGGACGTTTCCAGCGAGGGAAAGGATACTCTTTGAGGAGAAGTTTGTTGTTGATCTGTGTTTTGTTCCTAGGATGTATTTAGATTGGAATTTTGATTAGGATTGACCAAATAATCATTTTCCTCCGTTTCTTCATCTGCTTGGGCTAGTGGTCTTCTGGGGATTGCAAGGTTGTAGTTAAGCACTAGTACAAATCTGGTCTTTTGTGACAGTTCAAACATCAAAACAATAACAGTTCACTAATGAAATGTCACCATAGAATTGATGGGGTAATATAGGTAACAATTTCTTACTAAAACTCATACTAATAGTGGGAAACAATCATGACAGTTTTACAACTGTTACTGAATAATTATACCGTGGCAGTTTTTGTAGAAAAATGTTATTATAATAATATGATGAATGATAACAGTTATGAACTGTTACTATTTTCAAGATATTGTAATAGATTTTATATAAAACTATTATATAATTGGAAGGTTATTATAACAGTTCTTCTAATTACGACCGTATTAACTTAAGAGTATCGTATGTATATAATTTACATACCGTAGGATCCACTAATACTGAAGGCAATAAGTTGTCAAAATACTATGTAAACTTGTAAACTGAAGCGCATGATCCCATTTCTTTAAGTAAACCTAATTCTCCTTCTCCGCTATTCCACTCCCATTCTTCCCCACTACTTTTTTGCTAACTCCAACCATCGCTTTCACGTCCACCATACACACTTCTTGAGAACTAAAAAATGGCACTTAAAGTTTTTACATAACATGAAAATTAGGGGGTTTGGTCAAGGAAATCAAAAACCAAATTAGGGGTTAAACCTAATCTCTTTCGACAATTCTAACCTATGTACAAGCAGATCTCATCTCTCTCTTATAATGGTTTTTTTCACTTAGAAAAACCTGGGATCTCCTTTATTACTTCAATCTAGGGTTTCATCTTTTGTTTGAATCCATCTCTCGACCACTCACTATCTACCACTCTTTCTATGAAACGTTACCTCTTTGTTCTTTTGTATAGAAATCGAGCTTTAAAGCTCTCTCTTTTATCTCCATTAGAAACTACATGAATCTTTCGATTTCTTCTCTCGGGAAAAATTCTGGTCCTGAGTTTGTTGATTGGGTTTTTGATTGTGGTTCGAAGATTGAGTTTGTTGATTGGGTTTTTGAGTTTGTTGATTTTTTACGAGGTATAAGTTTTCGATTTTTTAACTCTTCTCTAGTTTTTGCAGCAATATGTTTCCTCTATTATTTTTCCCTTCAAGAGAACTACTCAAGTTGAATGAAGATCTCTTCTCCTGATCAGGTAACAAAGAAAACCCTTAATTATAATTCCATTTTGATCATTAATCCTAACTGGATAGTTGGTTTTTCTTTATTGTTTTTTGGGTTTCTTAGGTTAAGGAGAACATATTTAAATTCTCATTGAAGGGTTTAACTCCATCTTAGATTTGTATTAGTTTTTATAATTCTCATGGTATTACTCTGGTTGACAGTGTCCTCATGGTAATTTCTGGGGAGTTTTCGATTGATTTGATGTTGTTCTTGTTTGTATAAAGGTGGGTTTCAGTTTTGAGTAATGGGTTTTCTTAATTTTCAGGTAAGTAATATTGCTTACAGCTTTGAAACAATTGAAATATATGGGTTTGTTTTACTATTTAGATCTGTTTGCAATATGAGATTGTACTTTCTCATGGCTTTGATGTTTAGACCGTTTGCAATATGAGACTGCTGCTTAGTTTCAAAAAAATTCTCTCCATATACTTTCTCACGGATTAGCTAGATTTCAACAAAAACAGACTGAATATCTGTTTAGATTTGCTTAGATCTTGTTGCTGAAAACTGTATTGTGTAAAGCTTTTTTGGGAACCTTTTTGTCTTTTTCTTTATATTTGTTTGTGGAGAACTGTTGCTTAAATTGTTTGGTTTATTTGATTCGACTCAGATTCCAATCGACTCTTTTAGGTTAAAAAACCTTGTTGTTCGCATGTTATACTAATGTCTTCATGCCTTTAGATCGAATGCAACTTTTATATCCTTTGTCCGACCTTGTAAGAGCATGCTTATATGCTGAGTTTAGATATCCAGTTGTTTTTGTTTTGGAAATGTTATTTCTTGAGGATTTTGCATGCATCACAAAAGTTTGCCTTCTTTAAAACATACATATCTTTCATTGTTATGTTCTTGTAGTATTGTTGAATATTAAGAATTTTCGTATGAGCTGCTGAAAATGTGAGCGTGTCTTACACTTGTTGACTTATTTGGATGTGATTCATGAGCTTGCATAGTTTTGGTACCATCAATCCTGTGTAGCATATACCAATTCTCAGGCAAGGGGTGTGAAGGATAATAGTCCCACATTGCTAATATCCCTATAATAAACTT
>JAJJMC010007169.1:264796-294252 GCA_023531435.1 Papaver californicum | reverse complement strand
TTCTGAGCTATAAATGGATGAAGTAGTAATCGCTCAGCAGTCCATCTTTTGGATGGTTCTCTTTGTAAACAAACAGATAAAAATGATCTAAATTCTCTAGATGCAGTTGGTGGTGCTTCAGGTGGTGGTGCTATACAAATAGCACACATCAAACTAGCCCAATCACCTTGTCTACTAACATTAAATGGAAACTTACCCAGATAAAACTCCAATATAGAAACCCCAAAACTCCATATATCACCAGCATATCCATCGTACACACCTTCATTTAGATCTGTATTTATCCTTTCAGGACTCATATAAGCAATAGTACCTACAGCTGAATTACATGGATCCATTGTTTGTGCTAAGATTCTACTAACACCAAAATCAGCAATTTTCACTTCCTTTCGAGCATTAATCAATAGATTAGAAGGCTTGATATCGCGGTGTACAATTTTATGACGATGCAAATAAGATAAACCACATAAAATCTGATGTGATAGATGAGCTAAATTCTTTTCATTAGAAATATGAAAACCTTCTAATGAACCACCATCCATGTATTCTAATAAGACTTGAATTTCACCATTGTTATCAAACATACCATGACAATTAACAACACTAGGGTTATTAACTTGTCTTAAGATTTCGATTTCTCTACAGATCTGTTTTCTTACTGCTTCTTCATGATTACCATAGATAACTTTCAGCGCAAAGAATTTCCCTGTCGGTTTATGTTTTACTTTATAAACTATACCACCGCTTCCACTGCCGATTCTTTTTTCTTTATCAAGTTCTGAGAAACTCAGTTGAGTTAACTGAGTTGGTTGTGGTGAAACGGTTGTTGTTGATGATGATGATGATGTTGAAGGAGGGAGAGGGAGAGGAAGGGGGAGAGGTAAAGGAAGCGCACTAGATGTATCACGTTTCGTGTAAAGGGATTGTTAAACCAGGACGACGACGAGCTCGATTTGAATCGGTTCTATTGCTATTGCTTGGTAATGGTGATGAGGATGATGATTGTAATGGTGGTGAGGGTTGAATCGGCCTCATGACTCAGTTGTAGGTTTATTTTGATTCTGAAGAGATGGGTTTTCTTGGAGATCTTTTGATTTTGAGGTTTGGATTGAAGAAGCTTTTGAAGATGCTTAATACCCACAAATATTGGATGCTCGATAAACTTGGAGGTGAATTTGTTAGTAAAGGATCAATATGATTTTACATTGTTTTGGTTGTGTGGATATAATATTAATTCTGTTTAGTTTGAAACAGGTAGGAGAAAGGGTTATGGCACATCACCTTGTGCAAGGGTTATTTAGTATGTTGAGTAATATTTTTACCCTTGATGATGCATCCTGCTTCTCTTTATCGGTACGCTATTTCTAGCCAACGTTTTGTTTTTTCAGTATCAAATATGAAAGAATCTAATATGGTTTCTTCCCTTAAAATATACATGACATACAAGTTTTCTCTGCTTGCAAAAGAGTTCAAACAGAACTTTGTGAATTTGCAGACGCGTATACTTTTTTTGGTGTACAACTAAGTACTTCTTTCCTCTTTAGTATGGATTTCTCTTTTGTCTTTTTGGATGAAGCTCATTGCAAAATTGGTTGAATTCATCTTGGTTTTAATATGATTGAAGTTCTATTAAATAAATGTTTGTGGTCGTTCTTATATGTAGAATATTAATGGCTGGATCGTTGGATACATCTTGTTGATTTATATGGTAGTATTAGAGATCTTATTGCAGAATTCCAATAATTGATCGAATTTCATTGATGTTAACTTTGATTGACGTTAATATTTTGTGTGATCAGATTCAAGTTGCGGTATAAAGAATCCATAGAGTTCGGAAATCTTGGACGTCTGGATAATGTTGCACGAGTTTAGGAAGAATTCCACATACAAGGTGTCTGCAGACTCACCTACAAGGTATAGTTATTTTTAAATAATTTCTTATAAAAATGGAATTTTTGCTAAGTTCTACTACAAAGATGGTCTTCTTTTATCACAACCTGGGACTGATAACTAGGCAAACTGAGATTAAATTTCCTTGAACAAACCAACATCCGTTCTAACTAATGTCGTATCTATATGGGGATGTATTGGCTATTGTGTTGTCATTATCTATACGTAGGAAGATGTGCTGATAGGAAGAATTCAGTAACGTTAATGACCACCATGTTCAACTCCAGCACCATAGCCAGAACCACTACCAGAATCATTACTAGAATCACCACCTCCACTACAATAGCTTGTACCATGCTTTTAACTCCAAAATCGCTACCAGAACCACCTCTACCAGAACCGTGCTCGCTGAGAATGATACAGTGAGGCTGAAACTGTTTGTTGATAATGAGATAATAACTTCATTGTTGACTGACTACCTTGCTGTGCAGTAATATTGAGTCGATTAACACATGTTTTTTTCCTTAAGGTCTATCATCTCTTGATGTTCTTTTGTTGGTCAAGTTTTTGATGCTAGTTTTCATTTGCTTTGCAGGACATGGCCCAGGAATGGACTGCTGGAGTAGATGTTCTATAGAATAAGATGTTTTGAAGCATGGTGTTCATCTACTTAGTGTGATGGTTCAATTCGAATATGATATTGTTATTATTGTGTAAACTTGAGTATTCAAAAGGTATTGTGGATATATTAAATCTACTCTTTCTTAACTGATTTTTTTTAAGTTGATATTTTTACAGTTTTTTATTAACGATAGTAGGACTTTGGAACATGGGTTTTATTTCATTTTTTACCGTTTAGGTCTTTGACTAATTTAGGTTTTTAATTGGCTCTTCAAGGTGAAGGAAACAAAAATTAAGAAAGAAGATAAAAATGAGTTATACTGAGGTAAATCACTCTTCCATGTATTGTTTTGTTACGAGTGTGACTGATATTCTTATTCACTAGTACAAATTTGGGCTTACTTGACAGTTCAAAATCCTTAATCGTGACAGTTCACGAATTAATTATCGCAAAAGAATAAGCTACGAGGTATAAGCGACAGTTTCTTATCAAAACTCACATTAATAATGGTACAAAATCGTGACAGTTTATTAACTGTTACTTAATAATTATACGATGACAGTTTTTATAGAAAAATGTTAGTGTACATTGAAGTATAATAACAGTTATAAGCTGTTACTTTCTTAAGTTAATCTAACTGTTTTATATAAGAACTGTTATGGAAGTGTATAGCTATAGATGACTGTTTCTTTTAATTACCGTCACTTTTATTTATAGTGACAGTTTTGATCCAAAACAGCTGCTATACATATAATTTATCATAAAACATTCTCAAACATACGATTGTTAGTTTTAGTTCTTAGTAGGTTTTAGTTTTAGTAGTGGGTCTCCTCGCCTCTCATCTCATTTAACTTAAAAGATGATTTCTCACCAAAAAAATCAGGCAAATCCCATCTCTCTCTTTTCTTGATTTTTTGTCTTACCAAAATCCGCGTTTGCTTCAATCAACACAAAACAGCTCTGTTGTTAGGTTAGGGTAAAGGAAAATAGGATTTTCAATTACTCTTAGGGATTTTAGATCTGGGTTTTATATGTTCTAAATCTCTAAATCTTTTTTTGTCCAATAAGTATGTTGCATCAGTAAACTTTGGGTATTCAAAGTTTGGAGTTTTATGATGCAATCATCACAATGAACATTCTTATCACTCACAATTTCAACGCCAACTGACACCATGATCCCTTTCTCTCCCATATTTAATTTCAGTTTTCCCCTAAAAGGACCCCACATTTTCTATTTACAAAGAAAATCCATTTCATTCTGAGATAGTAATGTCTTTGATTGATAATCTAGGGTTGAACATTCAATTTCAATTGGAAGGTAATTAATTTGTTTCTTAGTTTCCCAGATCTAATTTTAGGGTTCAATCACTGGCTTTTGTAACTGATTTGGCCAAGAAAGAAGTCTGATTAAGTTTTACCATTTTGTTCTCAGGATTTAATACAAATAAAGAAAGAGTGGAGATTGTATAGTTCGCCCGAATTGATTGGTTCAAAATATGTTGGTGCTACAAAAGTGAGTTGATTATATTCTCCTTCATAAATCAGACCATTATTGTAGTTGAACGGGAAAAACTACAAATTCAAATTATACATTTGAGTATTACTTTCTTACTTTGTTTCATGGTTTTTTTGTTTAAGAAATTTTAGTTGTTTACGGAAATGAATTCGTGAATATAGAGTCGAATATTAGTTATACATGAATTTTTCAATCTGATACTAGTTTTGAAGTTTAATGCACCCAATCATTATGCTGGAACTCTTGATTTTCTTTTCTTTTTTAAAGTATAGTTTTAGGGTAACTTTTATAATTTGTTATTGTTTGTTTAATCTTGGCTTTTGTAAAATTGAAGTAGGTTAAAGTGGACGATGGCGAGAAGATGGTAGATTCTATGAAAGTGTATAGCTATAGATGACTGTTTCTTTTAATTACCGTCACTTTTATTTATAGTGACAGTTTTGATCCAAAACAGCTGCTATACATATAATTTATCATAAAACATTCTCAAACATACGATTGTTAGTTTTAGTTCTTAGTAGGTTTTAGTTTTAGTAGTGGGTCTCCTCGCCTCTCATCTCATTTAACTTAAAAGAAGATTTCTCACCCAAAAAAATCAGGCAAATCCCATCTCAAGATTTCTCACCCAAAAAAATCAGGCAATCTCTCTCTTTTCTTGATTTTTTCTCTTACCAAAATCTGCGTTTGCTTCAATCAACACAAAACAGCTCTGTTGTTAGGTTAGGGTAAAGGAAAAGAGGATTTTCAATTACTCTTAGGGATTTTAGATCTGGGTTTTATATGTTCTAAATCTCTAAATCTTTTTTTGTCCAATAAGTATGTTGCATCAGTAAACTTTGGGTATTCAAAGTTTGGAGTTTTATGATGCAATCATCACAATGAACATTCTTATCACTCACAATTTCAACACGAACTCACACCATGATCCCTTTCTCTCCCATATTTAATTTCAGTTTTCCCCTAAAAGGTCCCCATCTTATCAATTTTCTATTTACAAAGAAAATCCATTTGATTCTGAGATAGTAATGTCTTTGATTGATAATCTAGGGTTGAACATTCAATTTCAATTGGAAGGTAATTAATTTGTTTCTTAGTTTCCCAGATCTAATTTTAGGGTTCAATCACTGGCTTTTGTAACTGATTTGGCAAAGAAAGAAGTCTGATTAAGTTTTACCATTTTGTTCTCAGAATTTAATACAAATAAAGAAAGAGTGGAGATTGTATAGTTCGCCCGAATTGATTGGTTCAAAATATGTTGGTGCTACAAAAGTGAGTTGATTATATTCTCCTTCATAAATCAGACCATTATTGTAGTCGAGTATTAATTTCTTACTTTGTTTCATGGTTTTTTTGTTTAATGAATTTTAGTTGTTTGCGGAAATGACTTCGTGAATATAGAGTCGAATATTAGTTATACATGAATTTTTCAATCTGATACTAGTTTTGAAGTTTAATACACCCAATCATTATGTTGGAACTCTTGATTTTCTTTTCTTTTTTAAAGTATAGTTTTAGGGTAACTCTTATAATTTGTTATTGTTTGTTTAATCTTGGCTTTTGTAAAATTGAAGTAGGTTAAAATGGACGATGGCGAGAAGATGGTAGATTCTATGAAATCACCAAAGACTAATAGCAAGACAACCATCAAATGTTCGGTAAAGATAGTTTGTTGTTAGTGTCTATGTTCATATTTAGTTTCTTTATAGACGATGGAATAATTAATCGATTATCTCAAGAAATCCAATTAGATTTTAGAGATGACTTGAACTCTAAGAATTCACTTATGTTGATGCATGTCACCGGTACTAAGATTTGCATCTTCCACAAATTCAGGTGAATATATTGATTGAGCCTTTGCTAAGATTTTTGATGTCATAGTTTTCTCCATTTTCTTTTCCGCGGTTTATTCTTGCATCCTCACACTAACCTTCTTGCTTACTAGAATCTCTCCTTCCACCATCCTCACATCCTAAGTAATAATACACATGATTAAGATTTGCAAGTGATGTATTTTATGTAATGAGTCAACTGAAACTAAAAAATGAATTTTATTATCTTGATGTAAATACAAGTGAGAGTGAGAAAAGTAAAAGTGAGGAATGCAGGAACACCACCATAGAGTAAGAAAGAAAGAATTACATCCATAGTTTAAATTTGGTTGTAACAATTATGAATTTGTATTAATTACACGAGGAACACAAAAATGAGTATGTAGTTGATGTATGATCAGGTAACCGCCCATTCAGTTTCCTAATCTGAAACAAGTTTATAATTTCACCAGATCTCATCTCCAGAGAGAAACAAAATGGTAATGGAAATGGCGAGGGAAATCTCTAGCCTTGCTTATCCAGAGAGATTTTATGCAGCTGCTTCATATGTAGGATTTAACGGATCTTCTTCAGATATAACATTAGTTACTTCTAAATTTCACAATGTTGTTGTTTTACTCTATGGACTCTATCACCAAGTAAGAATGTAATTTCTATGGGGTTTTTTTGAGGTTCTTAATTGATTTGTGGTTCTTATTCGTTTATTCGATGTAATTTTGGTGTTAATTGTGTGAATCATACTGGAATTGAGGAGATGCGTGTGTTGTAATCAGAATTTATGTAAATCTAGTTTTTTGAATCTAAATTAGCCTTGTCAGAGTTTTGATTGATTTAGTTTTGTAGTGTGGAGATTGTAAGAGGAATTAGATGAGGTTTGTGTTGTATGCATTTCAAATGGTATGATTTGGTGGTTAAGTAGTGAAAGGGGAATTATGTGTTAATAGGCCATGGAAGTCTTGAAATTTGCTGAAAAATGATTTGTGTTTTCTTTTGTTGCAGGCAACATAGGACCTTGCAATATTCCAAAACCAAGAGCTTGGAGTCCGGTGAAGTTGAGCAAATGGACGAGGTCTGTCTGCATGACTTGACTTGTGAAACTATTTTGATTCTTTATAGGCCTTTCTCTAACTTATATCATGATTTGTATGTACTGGAAATAAGTTTCATTGCAAATTCTATTTGATTTTTTTTTGTATTCTGCGTTTTTCGGAGAATTGCAAGAGTTTTTGATGTTACTACACAAGTTCATATGATGAAGCATGAATGGGAAAGGTTGTTGCTTTATTGGGTTGGAAATATCAGAACCAAGATATTCGATGGTCTTTTAGCCTTTTTCATTATTCCTGCAACTTTTAGTTTAGACTTCATTGTCAGGCTCTAGTTTGACCTTTAACTCTGGCGGGGCTTTGAAATTAAACTTAGACCACAAGTCGGCTGTCAAATATTACCTGGTTCAGTTTTTTTCAGTTTATAACAAGGAACACTGCTACCATGTGTAATTGAATAGGAGTCAGAAAGCACATAGTTTGAAAGGAAGTTTTCTGAACAAGAAGGGGCTTAGTAGATATTCACCACTTTAATGTAATGCTGAGAGTTGAAAACAAAATGTTATTCTAGATGTTGGTTTCTTAGTAATCCTTGAACTGTTATATGATGTATCCCAATATAGTAGCGTTATTGGTCACCTGAAACAGATCACTGGTTAGATTTCATGACCATCATGGATAGTGTGAAACAGAATTGAAGATGATAGAAAAGTATTGAATACATCTAATTCACCACTAGATTAGTTCTCTTTATCGGTTGCATCTAATAGCTGTTGAGAGGTTACCAGTTGCATTTTGATTCTTACTCTTCAAGAGGTTATATGCAGTTGATTCCCTTGGAATCATTATGTAACCTGAGAGTTATAACTCCTTCCATACATATAATATGTAGAAGACTCTTGAGATTTACTGGAGGGACGATTTTTCTGCAGTATCTGTAGAATATTTCTGCTTGCATCTCTTTTTTGAGTTTTTCTATTTCTTGTTATCGATTAATCTAAATCTTTAAATTCGATAGCTCAATTATTCATGTATTGGTTAAATATATGGCCTATTCTTTTATTTGGAAAAGTGCAGGTTTTGAATTTGAGAAGCTTGGCATGGTCCAAGGTAGATATCAAGTCAGGGGCCGAGCCTCTTGAATCATCGTCTCCAACTCCTTTGGACCCTTGTGCCGAACATTCCTTGGTAGGCGTAAAATGAATTTGGTTAACTATCTGGAATCTGGAAGCAAAGGATCATCAGGACCCCTCTTTCATTGAGTTAATAAGCTCAGTTGTTCATCTCTAGGTACCATGGGAAAATAAGCTTCTATATGTGGCTGGGCCTACCAAAAACCCTTCTGAATCCGTCACATGTGAAGTTCATGCGTCTTTTTTTATTTAGCTGTATTTATTTCCACATGGCGCTAATCTTTGTATCATCTTGTCCCTGCAGTGAAGGCATTTGATTTGAAGACGGGGACTTGGTCAACATTAAAGACTTCCGAAAAGGCACCTGTATTAATTATGTATTTTTGAATTAGGATTTGATAAGGATGGTCATGATATTTTTTAAGGATGATATCTTTATGGTTTTCAAGTCATTTTAGCTTGATAGGGTTAATGACAGGTAGACATGTCTTGATAGATTACGTATTAGTTTCGAACTAGATAGATGTGTAGTTGTCATAACTGTTATACCTTTTGCTACAAAGAAAGCCAGATCAATTCCATCCAACCTACCATTGGAGTAGTAGATTAAAGTGTTTCCTAGTAATTACATTTTGTCAATGACGATACGTCAGTCTGGAGATCGATTCAATTTACATGAACGGTCATAAATACTGTAGAATTCCTTGAACTTCTATTTCATGGAAAAGTTAATTTTCCGTGTTTTAGTTATCACTTTTAAGAAATTCATCTGCTTAATTTACAGAGCTGCTTCTGACATTGAAACATCCTGAAACATTGCGTTTTTCTTTCCAGGCCTCACGTGGAGGTCAGTCAGTAACGCGTGTTGCGAAAAGATTAGTAATGTTTGGGGGTCAAGACGCAAAGAGAACTCTCCTTAATGATCTACATATTCTTGACCTTGAAAGCCTGACTAGGGATGATGTTGATGCCGTGTAAGAGACTTGGTGGAACTTCTAATGCAGTAAACTTATTACTTGGTCACATTTTTCCCTTTATGAGTTTACTCAATTATGATCATGAAAATTCGTAGAATGTGTAGTTGCATCCATGAAAATCTAATACAGAATACATCATGATATAACAAAAGAGTAGCACATTATGTGGTCTCAGCTTTCTTCTATTAGTATTAGGGTTAGTCAACACATTTTTATATTCAGAATACAAGTCTTTGGCCTAAATTGATCCCTTATTCACAAATTATTAATTCTACATAAACGTAGCTAAGTTGGAGAACTAGGCGAGTAGATGTCATCAGAAGACCTGTGACCTACTTCAATTGATTAGTACAGTGCCATTTTATCTCGAGAACACTAACATTTTTTTTTATTAATCTTTTATCTTTGCTGATTTGTGGATCTCATTTTACTTTATAATGTTGTAGGGGGGTAACTCCTTCTCCGAGGTCTGACCATGTTGCTGCAGTACATGCAGAACGCTACTTGCTTATCTTCGGTGGGGTGTCACATGCTACATGCTTCAGTGACTTGCATGTACTTGGCATGCAGACTGTAAGTGAGATTGTTTTCTTTCTCTTATTTAAATTTTTGTTCACAGATGCTTTTCAAGATGTAATAAAAGAGAGAATATTCATTTATATCAATGATATGGTTGTTGCAGATGGAATAGTCAAAACCAACACAGAAGGGTGAACTTCCAACTCCACGAGCGGGTCATGCTGGTGTAACTGTGGGAGAAAACAGGTTTATCGTTGGTGGAGGTGATAATAAAAGTGGTTTGTAACTTTGAAGTTGTATTGAAATTTGAAATTTTCTTGTAAAACTTTTTGCTCTATTTTGTGTCGTATATTCTATTAGTTCATTATTTTGTGTTTCAGAAATTCAGGCTTTGATATTTAATTTTAGGTGTCTCGGAAACTATTGTGCTCAACATGTTGACACTTATTTGGTCATTTTTGACCATTGTCCAAGGGCGAGTTCCTATGGCAAGTGAGGTAATTTTTCATTTCCAGAACTATTGCTCATGTTCCATGTATGGTATATAACTCAATATATATCTGTATTTTTTTCTTATTTATAGCTTTTAGTGTATAAAATTTACGCCTTAACATTGTAGGTTGTTTTTTAAAACTCTTATAACATTCAAGGACTGAATGTTAGTTTGCCATATATAGAGTGTCCTGTTTCGCATTGTGAAAAGCTGTTGAATGAGAGAAATAAGAATGTAATAATACAACGGGAATTCTGAGCTCCTTAAATGGTGAAGATGTTCTTGTGTTTTTTGGAGGATACAACGGGAGTTACAGCAATGAGGTAGAAGAGAATTACAAAATTTTTTTTTATTAATTACGATTTTTTCTTATTGTTATTGTTATTATATTTTTTTTATTTTATACATATCTTCTAACCTAAATTTTTCATTGTTTTAGACAGAAAATTTCTAACCTAAATTTGTATTCTTAAATTCAATATCTCGTGTTAGGTTAATGTTCTTAAACCTAGTCGTAAATCAGTAACGCAATCAAAGATCGAAGAAGGGAATCCTATGCCTGAAAGTGTTGCTCCCCAACAGAATGGGACAAGTGTTACCAGGGGTTCAGAGTACGACCATGAAGCAGGTATAGAAAGAAAAGTAAGGGAAATTGTCATGGACAATGCTGATGTGGAGGTAACATGATGTAGCATAGTATTTTTAATTTTGTTAGTTCCTGCAACAAACTCCCACATTAATACATGGCAGCTCATGACAACATGGCCATATGTTTTCGGATTTTAGAGATGAATGTGATTCCTTTTATACAGCATGCTAGAAGCAAGGAAACTAGTGAGCAATATATAGAAGCACTTAAGTTAGAGAAAGAAGAAATTGAAGAAGAAATTGCTAAAGAGAAGTTGGAAACCCTTCAACTTAAGAAAGAGTTGGTCGAAGCCGAGACACGAAACACAGACATTACCGAGGCAAACATATCTATTTTCTTGTTGATGGCTGAATTCTTGTATTTGTTTCTGTTTCTCCATTCTAAGAAAGCAAAAAAATACCTTGGACAAGATACATAATGCTCATTTATTTCTTTGATTACTTAATTTGGTATGTTCAGTTGTATACATTGTTTTAGATTGTATCATTGTGTTGAATCTTGAATTTTATATATAACAATGTATTTACAAAATATAATTGTTTTTTTAGCTTTATCTTTCAATTTAAAGTATCATCAATTACCGTAACACTAACTCACTGCAAAATCTAATTATATAATGATTGTTGTATGCAAAATATGTTACTGAAATGGGTGTAGGATGACAGTTTAACAGAAGATATGTAATGGAAGAGGGTTTACAATGACAGTTTTATTTAAAAGATCGTTGTAAGTAGTCAACTATGACAGTTTTATGAAGAAACTGCTACCTTCATACAAGAAATTGAGTTTTTCATGACAGTTTCATTAATAAAATGATACAGTAAATTCTCAACTATGACAGGTTTATGTTACAGTAACTTGTCAATAATGAGAGGTTTATGAAAAAACTGTCATCTTAGTCTAAGAAGTTAAGTTTTTAATGACAGTTTTGTTTAGAAAATATTATGGTAAATAGTAACAACGACAGGGTTATGGAGAAACTGTCACCTTAGTAAAAAAAATTAAGTTACCAATGACAGTTTTATTTAAAAAATATTATTGTATGTTGTCAACAATGATTTTATGAAAAAACTGATACTTATAGTTATGATTTCGTGACAGTTTCTTATAGACCCTTTTGTAACAGAGGCTTTAATGACACTACAATTATTTTTCAAAACTTTCACATAATTATTTTGGTGGCAGTTTTTAACTGTCACATAAGCCTATTTTTGTACTGTGATTTGAAATTGCTTAACATGTGTTCAATATTTTTCCCCAGGAGCATAATTGCCACTCAAATTATGGATTGTTCATGATTGATGTACACTAAGTATCTGGTTGTATGTTTTAATTGTTTAGCAATGTAGTTAGTTGTCTAACTTTCAGTAACTTATGATTGAATTACTGGATAAACCAAACATAGGCTTATGGAGCCTAATGGTGATAGAAAGGCTATGAAAAGGGATCATGTTGTCCGCGAAGAAAACCAGGTGGTGAATGTTACAAGTAATTGTGATGATTTCAATCACTTGATCCATGGACAACATGGGTTTACAATCCTCATACCACGCCTTCTAACTTATGTGAGTTCTTCATTCTAAGGATTTTTTTTTTTCTTATACTAATCATTTTCTAGATTTACACTGGTACAATATTTTCTATTAAATTTGTCATTCTCTGCCACTGATGGCTGATACTGAGTCTCTGTATTTTTGTTTCTTCTTCAAAACATAATGTATTTGCATCAACTGACTTAGTGAGTCGCATTAGGCTCAAATTCATTATATCTATCCTTTCTGCTTCCTCAATAGTTCAGAATCTTTCTTACATCTATTTCCCTTTCTTCATATATACTTGATTAATTTTTTAAGTATTTGCTACCCACATTAGAAATGTTACTGGTGAAAAGCCAATCAATGTAGTATAAGTAGACGTATTATGTTAAACACGTTGTATTTTACTATTTAGTAACCATATGGATGATGAAGAGGAAAAATTTGAAAGATTAACCGAGTGATACTTCGGATTAGAGATGAATATGTTTGAACCACTTACCTCTCATCTATTGTTTTATATCTTTCTCATGTGTCATGAGGCTACCTGGTTGAAGTAATTAGTTTTCATATATATGTTAAAATGACTAATGATGTTATTTTTGCTAATTCCTTTATTCGTGGACAGTGATTTCGAGTTAGGATTATGACAGGTTAATCGTAAGATAAAACCTCCGATGAAGGTATTTTCTCAAAAACAATAATAATAAACTCTAGTTAACAATATTTATGCTCTAGCTTAGAGGTAAACGGAAAAATTTGACATACCTCAATCCATTCCAGCATGATTTTATTCGTCTATACCAATTCACCAGGGTAGTTTTAAAAAACTCATACATGCGCTTCTACTCCCAATTTTAATATTCAAATCCGCAAGCTTATCTCCAACTACCAGTACAATTTCATGGTTTACTTTGCTTGGATGCCACAACTACTATTCCTGATATCAATAGCTAAAATTGGTCTCTGTTTGAATTGATTTTAATATTGTACGTATAAGATGTAACTTATGACTGTATATGCAGATCATGTTGATGAGTCCTAGATCATTTTCCAGATATAGTTTGCGTCATCTAGGTCTGTACTTCCAAGGGATTTTTGTAAGTGATGTACCTTGTCTATCTTCTAAATTTTCTTGATATTTGGTCCATCAATCTAACTTATTACTTAAATTTTAGAGAATTTTTAATTTTGTTGTACTTAATTATGTAATCTGTATTCTGGATGATTGACATGGTTAAAGCTTAATCTGAGGTATTTATATCTTATACATTTGTATTCTTACAATGAATTAGTTTGGATAAGTAACATATTCCTATTGACGCTTGGATTACATACTTTTCAGATGCACGGGTCCAAGATAATAGTGATACTTCATCCTATTGGTTGTCTAAATTCTCCACATAATTATTGCTTCTCCAACGTCCAATTAAAGCAATTGGTGTTGTCTAGATTACTCCGCAGAGACGTAAAGCAACATTTTCTTCTCTTTTTGGCATGATGGTAAATTTTCACTTGAGATTTTCTTTTTTCCTTCGGTTTTTATTTTCTAGATTTGTGATTTGAATGGGCAGCCTATGAGAAAACAGAGTAAATTTTTTTTGGATGAGTCAAATATTCTTCTTAATGGGCATAGCGATGTCAAAGCAAGGAAATCCCAGTGTAAATATATTTTTATGCGCACTTTACTTAATATTTTAGGGGCTCGACGGTAGAATTTGCATTTGTTGCTTGCTTCTCATATTTTATAGCCATAAATTGAGCGCATGAAGGCCTGTTTCCACTTCCGTGTATCGCCTAATTGTCCTAGTACAAGACCTTGTTTATGGTATTAGTTGAACTTCGTGAGAAGAAGTCTTTGTGCTTTTCCTCGGGTCTAACAAGGGACTTTCACGTATTAGGCTTTAAAGTGAATAGAGGTTTTGATGTGACAAGAAATATGACATACTTTCAGGTTTTAGTAAATCTAATACCCCCTGGTAGATATCATGTTGTAAGGAGCCTTGTTAACATGGACAAACTGCCAGACACCTTCAATAATGTCTAGAATCAACAAAATCCTTATTTCATAAGCTAAATTTAGCACATATTGCTCTTGCATATGCCTGCAAAATTTACTGAGTAATTCTGCATTTGTCTACTTTCTGCACCCAAGCTTTGTATTCCTTTTTTCATCCAATTAAAGGTCTTGTGTTATTCTTCTAGAAAAATAAATAATGCTAATTATTTAGTATTCTCTTTTGCATAGGAAGTATGAGTACGATGACGGAGAGATCATGGAAGTACAGGGAGAATTGATAAATCGCATGCAACCGTTGGCAATATGTTATCACAGGATTGTTGGTCCAAAACTGGAAAACAAAACATGAACAAAGTATCTTACGATCAACTTTACAGAAAATGGAGATATGGTTTATAATTTCATTGTTTACATTAAGTCTATTTAATTTTGTTAAATTATGTCGTATATATACTTGTATATAACTTAATTGGTTTGGAATTTCCAGTTGGGTACTACTTTATTTACTAAACCAATTTAAACATTAAAAATTCTTTTTATAATTTTGATATTAGTAATTCCCTTAGTAATTAACCTCATTTAGCATATTACCAAACACTGTCAACATGAAATCACTACAAATGAGGGTCTATTGTGACATTCTTAACAAATAATGTGTCACATAATAGGATATACGATGACAGTTTTATGTAGAAAATTTTACCTACCATGATAGGTTCATCAAGAAAATGTTACCTTAGTACAAGAAATTGAGTTTTCGATGACAGTTTTATATAAAACATGTTATGGTAACCTGTCAACAATGACAGGTTTGTGAAGAATCGTTACCTAGTACAAAAAAATGAAGTTTCCGATGACAATTTTATTTAGAAAATGACACTATAAATCGTCAACAATGGCAGGTTTATGAAGAAGTTGTTATCTTATAGTCATGATTTTGTAACAGTTTCTTATAGACCTTTCGTAACAGAGCCTTTGGTGATGGTGCAAACAATTCTCAGAACTATCACATAACTATTATGGTGATAGTTTTTAACTGTCACCTAAGCCAATTTTTGTATTAGTGAAGGCTGATCAGTGTGTCTTCATCTGCTGGGGTGGGTGTGGGATTCCAGGCCCTATAATTGACTTCGGCAGTGGCATTTTGCTTCTGTTCCTTGCAAGCTCTACTAGCAGGACCTGAGCATTCAAAGAAATAGTCAAAATTTTGATCTTAGAAAATTATCAAAGCTGTGAAAATGTGAGTCGTGGGATCTAACTTACATTGAACATTTATTTACACACATATACACACTCACAAAATAAGAAGTTCTGGATAAAAGGTTTCATGTTACTCCATACAAATGGTACGGATACAAAGTCATATAGCTCTGGGAAAACGAAGGATTTACCACTCGAGGAGGAGGTTGCGAGAAACTGAAATTAATTTTTGTTTGAATCGCAAGCTTAATATCATCAGTTCAATCGCTGGTTTACTAGCATGTTCTGAGTAAACTTGAGCATCTGTTAAAACATCCACCACAAAGTTCTAAAAACTGGTGAATAACACGAGGTTGATATTCTGAAACACCCATCGATTTTAAAAATATTTTTAGCATCTCTCGGCAAGTCATCCTCTGCATCCATTATTTTCTATACAAAAATATAAACCAATCTCATCAACAGATACACTGAACAAAACAAAATTTCAATCCCCAAGTACAAAAATTTAAGCAGGAATTGGTTATGTAAACTCAAATTTAAGTGGTTTATCTCCATTCAAACAATTCAAAAAACAGTCTGAGGTCATCCATCTTCTTTTTTTGTTCCTGCTGAAATTACAACTAGAACAATGTTTTATAAGAAATTCTAAACCATGGGTTCTTTTCTAAACTGAAAAAGAAGTAAAATTAGCCGATAAACTAACAAAATATATACCTTCAAGTGGAATCCGGTCGAGGGAAAGACACCGAGTCAAGTGAAACAGAAGATAAAATTAACCAGAAGACCCTTTCTCAATTAAGTTAGCGTCTTCTTCTGTTTTGAACTTAATGTCTGCCATATCTCTTAGAATCAACTAATCTATACTTGCTGAAACCATTTAAGGGAAATTAGTTTATAGATCTGAGAATAGGTGAGGGAAAAAAAGATATCAGTAAGAGAAGTAAATCAACTGATCTAGCTTTGATTAGTTCTTCTTGTTCGGAAAAATTTGATCTGTTGTTTAGGGTTTTGGTAGCGGCAGATGATTAGAGAGCAGAAATGAGAAAGAGAAAGAAAGAAAAAAAATGAAAATGAAGGGCGGAAAACATTTAGGGTTTTGAATAGAAATTTTGGACGGTGGACAAGGATAGTCATACGGATCATGAGATTTTTTTGGAGGGTACAAATTTTATTTTGGATTCTCATACAGATTGAGACAAGTGTGTGAGAAGCATGTGCGGTTATCTTTGTGCTAAAACGAACTAGTGCATTGAATTTTACTATCAACCTTCGGTACAAAAAATCCAAAGAATATATATAAGTTAATTTGGATATTATTATCGACGATAGAGTTCTGGTAAAGATTTTGATTTAGTGGAAAAGGTCATTAATTAAGGATAATATGACGAATATCGGTAGTTTTAGGGTTCTAGTGAATTCATGACTTAGGGAAAGAGGTTATTAAGGATAATAGGACGAACATCGGTAAACTTAGGGTTCCGATGAAGATTATGACTTAGAAAAAAAGGTCGTTAAAGATAATATGACGAACATTGATAGGTTTAGAATTCCGGTGAGGGGAAAAGGTCATCGAGGATAATATGAAAAACATTGGGAGGATTAGGGTACATCGGTAGGATTAGGGTACCAGTGAAGATTCTGACTTAGAGGAAGAGGTTATTAAGGATAATACGACGAACATCAATAGGTTTAGGGTTCTGCTGAGAGGAAAAGGTCATCGAGGAATTGAGCGTCTTGTGTGACCAATTTTACATTGTTGATTGCTACCTAAGTTATACTAAGTAATTAAGTGAAGTTAAGGTAAATTGTGCAACAAATAATTGATGAATAATGGTATGAAATTAGGCGAGGTTGAGGGGAAATGGGAGAAACCAAACAAAAATCTTCACTTTGTTGTAAGTTTAAAATCTTTGGACGAATGTTCAATATCTAATGTAAGGTTTGATATTGCATAAACTCCGACTAATTATCTATGAATTCAATCAAATTAAAAACAACTTTACTTGATTTCATCAAAATAACTAGATCATACTTAGTTGGGATAGGTTTGATCAATTTCGTGTTCCTCTTACAAGTACTTTGTTTCACAATGGGTCACAATGTGTTTGATCAACATCAACACACAAACTAAGCAAAATGTTTGAATCTTCAACATCAATTTCTGCTTAATTACCTAGTCGATTGAGGATAAAACTTTAGTTGAACCCTAAATGTATGTGTGTTTGTCATATTCTGCTTGATGACCTAGTCTATTGAGTATGAGTCTTCAACGAAACCCTAAATCTACCTTTGTTTTTCATATTATTCTTAATGATCTAGTCGGTTGAGTGAGAATCTTTTTTGGAACCCTAAATTGACCATTTTTTCATACTCTTCTTAATGACCTAGTCGATTGGGTCAAAATCTTCATTGGAACCCTAAATGTACTTATGTTGGTCATATTCTGCTTAATGACCTAATAAATTGATCTAAGTTTATATTCCCCGAATTCTTTAGTTGATATCATTATATGTCATTTGGGACCGACCTAAGGTTGATAAATAAAATAACTGGATATGTTAAAATACAGTAAAACTAATTAAGTAAAATTGGATTTAATTTGTAGATAATTAGTCAAGGTAAAGGTGAGCTAGTGATGATGAGTGAAAATTGAGTATAATTGTATTGTATTTAATGGAATTATGTGGATAATCAATCGTACTAATTATAATCCAGTGATATTGAGTATGATTTATTGATTTTGATGAAATTAAGTAAAATTGGATTTACTTGGATTAAATTTGTAGATAATTATTAAAGTAAGTTGAGATTAAATTTTGACAATCCATTTAAAGCCAGTTAAATCCAATTTTACTAATTATCAAACAAATCGATCGGGGTTTTAAGTTTTGAACTAATCAACCAAGGTTTTAAGTTTTGAACTAATCAAGCAAGGTTTTAAGTTTTGAACCAACTCAAAACCTAATCCATCAAGACACAGTAAAAAAACAAAAATATTTAAAAAGACAGAATAAAATTCTTACGTTTCCCTACGCCAAATAACAAGTTTTTGCATTCCAAATAACGATTAATAGCAGATTGAAGGTGTTCGATGGGTGTGGGAAATAAGTTTTGAGAGAAAGTGGGGAAGAGTTTCAGGGTTTCGATTAAGATTTCTAAACAAAATATTTGGGATAAGCTTTATTGAGTGAAAAATTACCTTTATTGATTGGTTTTTAATTGAAGCTTTTCACTGAATCATAGTATTGGATAAGCTTGGAAACCAAAATGTTTTTGCAAAACAAATAAAGAGGGACATGAAAAATTGAGATAGGGAACAAAAAAATTGAGAGTTGAGACAGGGTAAGGGTTTGAGTTATTGGTGAAGTTTCAGAGAGTTGGACAGGGAGAATAGAGAGTGCGACAGGGTAAGGGTTTGAGTTTACAGAAAATAGGGAAATTTTTTTATGCCAAGATGCGGCTAAGGTTCCGCTTATAGGGAAAAGAAAGTTTGGTGGAATTTTTGGTGGGAAATTTTACGCCTAAAATTGTTTATTCCCGTAATTTTGAACAAAGTGGTAATCTGTGTGACCTTTTATATTTGTCCGGTAAATTTGATGGATATCGTTGAAAATTGATCGGGTGAACCCTAAAATTTCTTGTGCAACAAACAATTGTGACATCAATATCGAGGGATATTAAGTGAATCGATTTATAACATAAAAAATTGAGTTTGGTCGAAGGATAACAAGTGAAATTGAATAATATCCATAAGTTAGATGGATATTGTCTGAAATTAAGTAAGATTGGGTGAGACAAATGAATATCAGGTGAAATCCGCTTTGTTCCATATATGGTTGATCGGAATGTATATCAGATGCCAATATCTAGTTGTGTGAACCAAAATTTGCCTTTTTCGGTCTAATTTGTCTGAATATCTATACCATAACTCTAAACCTAGGAATGAAACTAAGAGAGAAATTAACTCTAAAACACAAACGATTTGATAAAAAATTAAAATTTATAGAATATATAAAATTATACGTGTGTTGTATGCTAGAGAGAACAAATTTATTTATACAAAATTAATAACCGTTCATTGTTCTTTTGGTCGTCGGACCTGTAAATATAGAGAGACGTATGCTTTATTGGGCGTTCTGGTTGTGACCCGTATAAAAACAAGATGCTAATCTTGGTCCGTCAGATTCGTGATCAGTATGAGCATAAGATTTTAATTTTGAACCGTCAGATTAACGATCAGTATGAGTGGAAGATGTAAAATCTAGAACCATCTGATCAGCGTAAAATGTTAATCTTGAACCCTCAGTTAAGTTAAAACCGTATTTGTTTTATTTATTGATCACAAAGTTTCTATTATTTACGTTTTGTACCCTTCTATATATAAACACCCTAACCCTAAGTTTCGTCACTTTTCATTTCAACGCCTCCCTCCCTAAATCTCTCTGAATCTATCAATGACTTGGGGTTGCTATATATATACATGGAGATCTAGAAAGTTAGTGGATTTTTCATTTCCATGTTTATCGAGAAACACCACAGACATTTAAGATTAGGTTTCTGTGTGAAACCTTATCCAAGCATCGCTTTTTAGCACAAACCCTTAAAGTTTTCACTGTAAGTAGCAACAATTAATTGTTTCTAGTTTTTGAAGTTTTTTATTTTGATCTCTAGATAAAATTCATTTCTAACCTTTTCCGGTTTGATCAAATACCATTAAAACCCCTTATTCGATTTGCAGAAAACTTCTTAGAATTCTGAGTTTTTTCAAGATTTGAATGGCTATCGCTAGGGTTTAGGATCAGTATCTTTTTCGTATGTAATGAAGATTCAACTGATTTGAGGGTTTACTTTCATTTTTAGGGTTTGTGCTAAAAAGCGGAAAAAATATTAACGATTTCAGCTCTACGTATTATTCAAGATTTAAAATTTCATGTTGTTCAACTGAATTTAGAATAAAAAAAATTCAGTGTGCGTTTTGTTAAATGTTGAAATGTTAACTGAAATTTCAACTCTAATGATCATTGAAGGGTTGAATTTTTTAGTTACCCAACTGAAATTTGGTTGTTTTGTTTCAATTTATTTTTCTGTGTTCATATTGTTCTCTTATTTTTTCTACTGTAGTGAAGTCTGTAATATGGATTAATTTTTCTGTTTGTGTGATTTATGTTCATAAGCTAAGTACTTCAGTAGTGTGCCGCTGATATTTATTTAATATGGTCTTGATTATGCGGGTTTTCTCTCTGGTCATGCTCTTGATTGTGTTTGCTTTCCATTCCGATTTGCTTGGTTCTTTTTGAAGTTAGGATTTCCTTATACAATGATTTCTGGTTTGCTTGAAACAAAAATTAAGGTGTGGGACTTTGTGAGGCAAAGAGTATGTGCACTTGTGGTACGAGTTTAGATTTACCACAGGTGGATGTTGGGTTGTTTGCGGTGAAGAGCTCAACACTGTCAAGGTGGGTTAAATTCTTGAGACCTATTGCATTCTAAAGTTTAAGTACTCTTCTTAGTGTGTAATATGTTGATTAACATCTCTGAATTTTCAGTCTTATGAGGTAAACTTTAGTTGTATTGTGCCGTCAAGAGAAATATGCTAGTAACTGTAAAGAATTTGTTTTCACAATGTGTTGTGAATATATCTTTCAATTACTGTTTCACTAGTTTTCAATTGTGTCTTATTGTGTTTCCTTTCTAGCATAGTTAGATCAGGATTCATGAATCAACTTAATAAAATTTGTTAAACATGTAATAATTGAAGTTATGCTTGGTCTCAGTTCAGAATATGGACTTAGATATTTCTGAGCTTGTTGCTTTTTGTAGCTGTATTTTCAGGAATCCCTGATTTAGAAGATGAATCATTAGATGAACATGAAGTTGAAGATGAACAGGAAGTTGAAGATAGATGCAGTGGTGGTGATTCTCAAGAAGATGAGAATGACGATGCTGGTGATGTAATTGGTGGGGATACTGAAGAGTACATTAGAATCTTAATTAGAAATTAATCAAGATATTTTAGTTATTTTAGTCTCAATTAAAAGTGGATAATTATAATTGTAAAATCTTAATTAGAAGCTACCATTTATAATTATATATTTTAATTAATGATAACGTCCAGTATTAGTTTTTAATTATAATTATATTTTGGGATTATTTAAATTAGAATTTGCCTTTAAATTTGGTAGTTTTTTAGGGGAGTTTTTTAGTTGCACAAACTAATTGACCATAATTAGTTGTCATTCTCCACTCAAGAGTATCCCAAGTGATAGGTGAGCAGATTGTTCTTTCTCCCTTCTTTTCTAGTAGTCGTCTCGAGAAAAAAGATTCCTTGTGAGTACATTATTTTTGAGTTTGGATAACGATTATATCGTTATCTTTATTGTGCAGGCAAAGTATGTTGGATCCCAAGTATTCTACATGATCCAGTCATGAGACAGGTATGTGAAACATCAACACTTCATGTTACTTCACTCAGCTTAGCCATCATTTACTAGATTTGTGAATCAGAGTTGATGTTGGCCTTGTCAAAGTGGGACAAGGAAGTAGCGCCTGATATTCTATGAGACAACGTTCTTGTTCACATAGGAGCTTGTTGTCTGTGTATGGCAGGTGTTGAGTGACTTCAAAGAGAACCCCTTAGGCTGCACAAGATCATCTGAAGGGCCAAGGGTTTGGTCGTATCCTCTTGCCGGAGTTCCGAGTGTTTGTTAAAGTAACCTCGGTGCCCTTCTGAACTCCAGTGTCCTATTTTACAATCGTACTAATTTCTATCAGACTATTTGACTAATGCTGCTCTTTCTATCCCTGGTTGCTTGTGCTTTAGGTGATTAACCAAAGAAGGACCCCAGTATCTTGGTTTTACATGTATACTTGTAAGGTTCTTGGAAAATATCAGCTTGGAGAATGGGGCTGTGCCAACTGTGATGACTTGTTTTTGTTTCCAAGTTGCTAGGATTCTTTTGTTTGGTTCTATAAATATATCATCTGAATTTACCATTCTAAAGAAATTTCATTGTTTCAGTAGTAGCAGAGCATTATTACTACATATCACAAAACATACCTTTATCAGTTCACCTTCACAGTACCCATCAAACTCTGCTCTGTAAAACAGAAAGACAATGGAGAACCAAAACATACCCAATTAGTGATTCTAAATACCAACAGGAAACCCATTTCGAGAACGATAAAAGATTAGGCAAATTAAACATACACAGCAAGTTCTTTCTGTACACGCACTGCTTCAACTTGGACAACCATTTTTGCTTTCTTTACAGTCTCATACAAATTTTGCATGTTACCTAAAATTCCTGCCTACAGTAAGAAACAAAACATGAAATAAACCTAAAATTATCAGTTGATTAAGTATGCGTTCTAAAAATTCACTCAGGAAACACATATTTCATCTAAAAGAAAATGATTGTACAACTCACCTTTGAAGGCGCATCATCACCGTTCCCATTATCCTTCTTTCCTCCTAAAATAAACTGTAGACACTAAGAATTCGAGTATTCCCCAGTTTGTTACTAGGCAATGACAAAGTTGGAATACCTACTAAATTGGTCTTTAGGTTTACCTTGTTACCTAAATGGAGCATGAGGTTACAAGTCATAAGCGTAAAACATACAGTGGAATTCTTAAGCAATATAGTGGAAGTTAACGTACAACAGAAGGTACTAATCATTAGTGGTTGAACAGGGAGTGAAGTCGTAGAGAAGAGGTAAAACTGTTTAGACACCCATTTGTTTCCACAAAATTTTAAACTTGATATTGTTCATAAAGGTGACCTCCATTCAAGTGGATACACGTTTTATACTTACATTATTAGTTCAGAGATACTGAAGTTGTGGTAGAGAACCAGATGTGTGATCATCCTGCCACACCTCACAAACTTTTGTGAAGGAAAATGTCTATCTAAATAAGATCGCCAGACCATAAACGACCATCATTGCCATATATTGATTACTATAGGCTTTTGAAACTTCAGGATTTGTGCAATTGGTGGCAATGACAACAATGATATCTAGTCAAGCGTAACCCAATTTCTTGTAGGAATTCATCACTTGATTACCTCAAGTTCATGGTTGGAAAGACTTGAATGCAAAATGGACGGCCAAATACATTCCTTCAAGGCTTTAAGTTTGTCATTCATAATTCTTGAGAATTGTTCCTTTGACTTACCCTATTACCTTCAAGAATAAATATTTCAGATTTCTTCTCCTAATCATTGCCACCATTAATTTTGTTCAAGTTGGTTTGTGCTTCTAAAGTAGGCATTGTTCAGGCATTGTTCAATTAATAGTAATATTCGTAAACACAAAATTGTCCCTAAGGAAGACCCAGCATTACTATTCTTTAACCACGAACCTCTATTTTGCTAGGCTGTAATGTTCTACTCCCAAATAGACATAGATCTAAACCCTAACAACACCTGATTAAATCGATTTAAATAACCAAACCATAATTCCAGCAACACCTAAATGTGTTTACTTAGCATTTCAAAAAAGGAGGAGTATGAGTAGTAGTAGGTTTACATAGAGAAGCTGAAGAAAAGCCAGGATTCTTCACGTCATTTAGTCTGTGGAGATAAGAAATAGAACCAGTAACAGCAGTAGTTGATGCGATTAGAATGAAAGGTACCAAACCAAGAAGATATCACAGAGAGAGAGAGAGGTGGTGAGGTGGTCAATCTATAAACTTCGATATTCTACTATTTATTTTTGGATATACTCTCAATCTCATAACTATTTACATAATACCCCCTCAACCAAAGATATTTACTTTCATATTATCTTCTTCTTCAACAAAAAAAGAATTCTATTAAGTTGACTGTCACCACTCACTCACCCTTTATAAGAAAAGGAAGGAGGAGGAGGAGGACAAAGGTGTCTCCTTTTCATGAACACAGATAAGTAAGGAAGTTTTTGTTTATTTTCTTCTTCTTTGTATTTGAAATGAGTTTAGATATTCTCATTAGTTAATAATACTTGTTTGTTTCTTGCAATTTTTTTTACATGGGTTTGTTTGAGGTATCAGCTTCTTCTTCATCGGCAATGTGTACATGTAATTTAAGGTTTAGTGTTGTTCAATTTGATCTCAATCCAAGTCCTTTCGTAAATGTGTCTCATCCGTTTATGAAAAGAAGAAAATTTGAGAATTTGAAGGTTTTAAGAGATGGGTATGGTAGTAGTGGAAGAGTCTGGAAGAGGAAATATAGAAGAAACAAGTAGGGGGTGTTTATGGGTTTGTAGTGAAAAGTTTATTGGAAATGGAAAGGGGGGAAAAAACAAGTAGTAGTGGGTTGTGTTCTGATGAGGAGGTTATTAGGTTACTTAAGTCTATGTCTGATCCGATTCAGGCTTTGTCTTACTTTAAGTCTGTTGCTCAACTACCTAAAATTGTCCATACAACTGAATCATGTAACTATATGCTTGAATTCATGAGACTCCGTAGAAGAGTGGAAGACATGGCTGTTGTGTTAGATTTAATGCAGAAACAGATTATTAGGAGGGATTTACAAACTTTCTTGACAATTTTAAAGGGTCTTAATATAAGGGGAGGTATTCGGAAAGCCCCTTATGCTCTTGATCAAATGAGTAGTGCTGGTTTTGTTTTAAATGCTTTTTCTTCTAATGGATTGATTCATTTTCTCATCCAATCCGGTTTCGTAGAGAGGCATTGGAGGTCTATAGAAAAATGGTATCTCAAGGTCTTAAACCAAGCTTGAAGACTTATTCTGCACTAATGGTAGCTTTAGGAAAGCTAAGAGATACTGAGACAGTATTGGGTTTATTGGAAGAGATGGAAAGCTTGGGTTTGAGACCAAATATTTATACTTTCACTATATGTATTAGGATCCTCGGCCAGGCAGGGAGAATTGACGATGCATATGGGATTTTGAGAAGGATGGAAGAGGAAGTGTGTGGACCTGATGCTGTTACTTATACTGTTCTCATTGATGCTCTTTGCAATGCAGGTAGAGCCCATGACGCCAAGGAATTGTTTCTAAAAATGAAAAGATCCATCAATCAAAAACCTGACCGGGTAACTTATATCACATTGCTGAACAAGTTTAGCGATTGTGTGGATTTGAATTCCGTAAAAGAGTTTTGGCGCCAAATGGAATCGAATGGTTACTCTCCTGATGTGGTTACCTTTACAATACTCGTTGATGCTTTGTGCAAAGGCGGGAAGATTGATGAAGCCTTTGGCACATTGGATAGTATGAGAAGCAAAGGTATTTTACCAAATTTACATACTTACAGTACAGTAATTGGTGGCCTTTTGAGAGTAGATAGATTGCATGAAGCATTGGAAATGTTCTTTCACATGGAAACTCAGAGTCCTGAACCCACAGCATATACGTACATCCTCTTCATAGACCACTATGGTAAGAATGGGGAGCCTGGTAAAGCGCTTGAGGCCTTTGAGAAGATGAAGAATAAGGGAATTTTACCTAATATTGTTGCTTGCAATGTTTACTTGTACAGTCTTGCATAGTTGGGTAAAGTTGGTTCGGCGAAGGATGTTCTTCATGGGATAAAGAGCAGTGGCCCTGCTCCAGATTCTATAACTTACAATATGATGACTAAGTGTTACAGCAAGGCGGGTAAAGTAGATGAAGCTGTAAAGTTGCTCGCTGAGATGATTGAATGTGGGTGTGATCTTGATGAAATTACAATGAATTCGTTGATAGACGTGCTTTACAAAGGGGGCCAGGTAGACAATGCGTGGAATATGTTTCATAAAATGAAGGAGATGAAGCTTGCTCCTACAGTTGTAACCTACAGTAAGCTTGCTCCTGGAGTTCTTTGATATAAATGTTTATATAATGAATTTCATATTAATAACTTCCTTAACTTTCTATTAAACCAGGGAGTCATCGCGAAGAATGGAACGGTAGCTGAATTTGACATAAACCTTTTCGTGCAGTGAGGTACATGGTCAGCGCATTCTTTGAGCGATATGCGGTGACTGATGCCATTAGACATGCTTTCATTGTACAAGTTTTAAGAGTGGTAGTAGAAATCACCCATGAGAGGTCGATTTCAATCGGAATCAATTACTAACAGGTATGCAACTTCAATGATATGACTCCAAATGTAGGTAGAAAGACATTACAATACAATTGATTAAACCTTGGTTGCTACTACCAATATTCATCGTAAATGGATTTCAATTGTGTTTTGAGGATTTGTTTCTCAGTGATTGTTAAGGCTGTAGGGTTTAGATTCACCATTGACAGAACCTTAATTATGTTGATTGAGGTTAACTTTTAGGCATTGGTTATTTGTGAACTTTTGGTGAGTTATTACTCTGTTGTAGGTGGGAAACCATTGCCCGGCATGCTTTTCAGTAAACAACTGAGTTGTTCATTTAGCATTTCGAAGAGTTTGTATATTTGAATGTTATTTGTGAAATTTGGCACTGATGACTTATACACGAATTTATGCCGGTTCTGTCAATGAAACTTTGGGGCTCATGCTTTCACTGTACAAGTTTTAAGAGTGGTAGACAACTAGAAGTAAAAATTATAATTAGACACGTTAAACTTTTAGAGAGAAATGAGTATGTTTTGTTCTTTGAGATTATTTCTTCTCTCAATAGCAACACATGAAGTACACATTTAAAGAAATAAAAAGCAAACATGGAAACCAAAACTGATATCCAGCAACACCTAAATGTGCTTACTTAGCATTTTAAAGATTCAATTCACTCCTAACAAATTGTTCTCTCTATTTATTTGATGATATTTGGAGCATAAGATAAACCCAGAATTCATAATTCAAACAGATAAACTTCACAATAAAAAAATTCATCACTTACTGCTTGCAAATTACGGACAGGCCTCGAAATTTAGGCCACCCTTCTTCTTTTCTTAATGATTTTAATAGTCTGTTTTACTGAATCTGGGATCTCAGTAAACTCGCTGCTTTCGAATAGATTTTCTATCAGCCAAATCCTTATTTTTGTCCTGAAATGTTGGTTCCTCACTTCATAACCCGGGTCTAATATCTTTCTTAATTTTTTTTCTGTGTCTTCACCAATGTCTTTGATTTTGGTGTTTTGCAGAACTCTTATAGTCTCCAGAAGTTCTTCCTGAATTAAAGATAAATTGTAAAAATCTGGTACTCTATGTATAATAGGATTTTTCGAGATCCTATTCCATAAAATAGCAATCGATAATGCTTTAGCCACCCTTGGGGGAAGTTCATCTCCTTCTCTTACATTTTCAAGCAATTTATCGCATCTATTTCTCACTGCGGCAGCTGCAACTTCTTTTTTCTCTCCCTTCACGTCGACACTGGGAAAACCAGGCACCTCCACTTTCCTTGTTAGCCTCCGGTTCATTGCCACCAAAGGTCGAAGTGGAATAGGTCGAAGTAATGTACCTATAAGAGTGTTAATTATCAACTCTGCATCACTGTAATGAAATAAGTAAGTAAGGTTTATTAAAAAAAACATCAAAAAATAATAAGAATCAATCAATTAAGTAATTAATACAACACTTACATAACGACAGAAGGTTTTGCGACTTGAGGTTCTGCGGAGGCACTTATATACTGTGAAGCACAATCCAAACATCAGAAATATATTATGGAGGTTGTGCAAGATATTCAACATATTTTGTTTGTATGGACTGCACTCGAATGCACACACAGAGTTTAGGATGATGAGGTTATTGTTAATCTTTCAAATTCAGAAAAACACAGTTATAGGTATCCGACAGAACGAGAGACCGTTATCAAATTCAGAAGAACCTGTAATTTAGGATTCAAGTAAAGATCAATTAATTAAACTAGGTGTGTCTCTGCCAGAGGCATTGTTATTAGTTATTACCTAGCATCTCTGTAAAAGTTAAAACCAAGTGCAATATCTTTTCAAAAAGGATAAAGTGCAGGCAAGCAATTCTTTTGTGAACCGCTGAAAGGGTTTCAGATAGCCAATAAATTAGTAACGATCGAGGATCCTGAAGCATGACAACCATCAACAACATTCTGTTTTAAATACATAAAAGACAAACCGAGCAACATCGAAACGAAACAAATGAAGAGTTTTCTAAACGCTGACCAAATGAAGAGTTTTTTAAACAAATGAAGAGTTTTAGTAACCTCGGTGCCCTTCTGAACTTCAGTGTCCTATTTTACAATCGTACTAATTTCTATCAGACTATTTGACTAATGCTGCTCTTTCTATCTCTGGTTGCTTGTGCTTCAGCTGATTAACCAAAGAAGGATCCCAATGTCTTGTTTTTACATGTATACTAGTAAGGTGCTTGGAGAATGGGGCTGTGCCAACTGTGATGTTTTTGTTTCCTAGTTGCTAGGATTCTTTTGTTTGGTTCTGTAAATATATCATCTGAATTTACCATTCTAAAGAAATTTCATTGTTTCAGTAGTAGCAGAGCACGAATAGAAGGATACAATGAACATCACTAACAGTTCAAAATCAAGGTTTTCTAAACTTTTGACCAGATGTGTTGAAGAGTTCACTCCTATGTGTTGGTGGGTTTAATCATATAGTTATATGAGAGAGAGATAGAGAGATTCCAAACGAAACACATGAATAATAAAAACATTATTAGAATTAGAAATGTAATGGTAAACAAAAACACTCTACTTACTTCGGCTCCTAACTCCATTGCAGCCTCTGTGATTTCAGAACGTCCTAACTCCATTGCAGCCTCTGTGATTTCAGAGCGTATAGGTTGCTGATTTCCAGAAAGTGTTACCTAGGGACAGAGTTAACTAGTTAATTTAGTGTCTCAGATCCTAACGAAAGGCTAGTGATATGACACAAGGGCATACCTTTATCAGTTAACCTTCACAGTACCTATCTGTAAAACAGGAAGACAATGGAGAACCAAAAATTAGGGTTTACCTCTTCCTCCTTATAGTTATATTATGCCGTTTCAAAGTCTAAGAAATATATTGTATCTATCCTGAAATTAATTATAGGTATTAACTTATTTTTGGAAACTACAAAGACCTTTGACCGGTTTATCTTGAGACAAGAAGCATGATACATAA
>JAJJMC010007169.1:191346-264786 GCA_023531435.1 Papaver californicum | reverse complement strand
GTTGGACTAAAACATGACTAAAACTGTTGTCTCGAGAATAATGGATTTGTGGGCTTCAACTGTGATTTTACATGTATACTAGTAAGGTTCTTCGAAAATATCAGCGGGGCTGTGCCAACTGTGATAACTTTTTTTTGTTTCCTAGTTGCTAGGATTCTTTTGTTTGGTTCTGTAAATATATCATCTGAATTTACCATTCTAAAGAAATTTCATTGTTTTAGTAGTAGCAGAGCATTATTACTACATATCACAATTTCAACTTTGTTCTTTTGTTTCAATTTATGGTTTGGAATCGGGAATTGAAATTTGTAATGACCTGTGAATTTATGGTTTTTTTTATGAATCAGAAATTTTATTTGGGATCTTATCTTACATTTTTATTTTTCACCATTGATGCAAGTGAGCAATATAATATGCAATGACATGAGTTTATGTTAAAAAAAATTATTAGTTGAGTTTAGTACTTCATTTTCTACATTTACTGAAGGATTCTAGGTAATTTATAAATGAGTTGAGTACTATGGTATTTTGTTGAATCAATTTTGCTCTCCTTATTCCTTTCTCATAAATTGCTTTGCTTTCTAGCACGGTGTAGTAACTGATCTTGAAGGAGTTATAGATAGATTCTTTGGTTAGTGCTCTTGCATGACCTTTATCAACACTAATCCTCATGTCGGTGGCGCCGACTTCATGGAGGTTACTTAAATTTCTTACTGAACCAGTTCTCAAATGAAGATTATTACAGTCAATTCTTCTACAGAGTTTTATATTGATTCCTTTCCTTATTTCTTCTCACATTTCAAATTATAAAATGAATGGCATAGTCGATTCTCAGGTTTTTTGTACTTACTTGGTTTGGTAGATACATGATGCTGTCATCCGAAAACGCCTACAGCATAGCACTGGATGAGTGTCTACAAGGGACATTGTGCAATTTGTGACTAAGCGTCAAGTGCAGGATAAGTGTTAATTTACTTTTGTGGCCATCTCTGTCTGCAGTTTGAAGTGTTCATGACCCAGATTTGATCTTTTTCTGTTTCAGAGTTTTGTGCAGGAAGAAAGTGGTTTCTCTTTGGATGATCATCATGGACCAGCAACAACACAACCACCAGCTCGAACAAGCCATAGGTTTATTTGAAGTAATGGATTCAAATGGTTGTTCTCCAAACACAGTGACATTTAACACTTCTAGATTGTCTTTGCAAGGCTGGTGAGGTAGATATAGCCTTGAAATTGCTTTGTAGAATCTCGGAAATGGATTGTAGACCTGATGTTTCTACTTACAACCCAAATATACATGGTTTAGTTAAAGAAAATAAGGTCAGTGCTGGTTTTTGGATCCTCCATCAGATGAAGAAAATTGTTTCCCCTGATTATTTAACTTTGTGCACTATCCTTCCTTTCTGGTTAAACACTGGCGGATTGAAGATGCTTTGAAGATCACCGGGAACTCTTCCTTCAGGCTGAGCATCAAGCCACTAGATCTTCTTGGGAAATCTCATGAGTGGAATTTTAGGCGAAGCTGAAATCGACCAATCCATTCGCTTTGCTGAACTAGTGGTGTCTGCTAAGCTTTGTGAGGATGACTCGTTGGTTTATGTTATAGCTTTGTGGACATCATTTAAGAAGAGATGCTCTTGAAGGGATGTGAACCAATCACCATCACTCATAACATTATAATATCCGGCCTTGTCAACTGCAACAGAATAGATGAGGCCATAGACTACTATTTTGATCTTATGAGTGGAGACTTCTCTCCAACTCCTTGTACTTTTGGGCCGATTATAGATGGACTTTCAAAGTCTGGGAGAGTCGAGGAAGCAAAGCAGTTCTTTGAGGAAATGGTGGAATATAGATGCAAACCAAATTCCGCTATTAGTTTGGAAAAGTGGGTGAAGTCGATACTGCCATTGAGTTGTTCAAAAGGATGTTGAAAGAAGGAATTAGACCAGATTTGAAGTCCTATACTATTCTTGCTGATAGCCTCTGCATGGTGGGGAGGGTCACTGATGCTTTGCACTACTTCGAGGAAATAACCTTTGCTGGCCTTGAGCCTGATTTGGTTGCTTACAATCTGATGATAAATGGACTCGGAAGAGCAGGGAGGTTAGAAGAGGCCTTTTCTCCTGTGAAGGAGATGAAGATTAAAGGGATTTTTCCAGATCTCTATACATATAATTCATTACTGCTCAATCTTGGGAAGGTTGGAATGGTAGAGGAAGCAGGAGAAATGTATGAAGAACTGCAACTGAGGGGACTCGAACCTAATGTTTTCACATATAATGCTCTCATTCGAGGGTATAGCATGTCCGACAATCCTGATCGGGCATACGCTTATTTATTATCTCATACAACAATATACCGTTTTGCACTGGTTTAACGTGATAACTTATATGTGCTAATATTCTAAATTATGTACCCGTTGCCACTACTAGCTTTTTTGTTCTTGACATGGGGAAGTCTTCTTGTTCCGATATTAATATTCGAATCAGAAAGTTCCTTTTTCTCCAGGAGATGATTTGCCTGAAGGCCCTGAACCATGTGTGAGGGGGCAAAAAAGCTGTATCTAAAGCTGGATTGGGATAAGGTTCCATCTTATCTTCGTCTTTGCATTCCTCCTTTTCTACTAGGAATCGTCTTCTTTCGTTCATGGCATGGTCAAATGCTTCTTTTCCTCTACTGAGAGCATCCACAGTGGGCGGACTATAACCTGCACCAAACCCATATTTACTCTTTGGTCCTTCCAAAATCAATCACAGTGGAATAATTTTATTTGGATTTTAGTCTAGTTTTTTACGGTTTGGGATCAAAATTAATCCCGGAAATGGACCAAACTCTGATATGGTGGAGTGTGAATCTAACCATGCGTCTCGCATCAGACGTGAACCTAGTTATACGTCTTATACCAGGTGTTAACCTAGTCGCATGTGTCATGATCCAGACGTGAACCAAACTCTCACCTGTATTGAGAAACATAAAAGCACCCAATGGTGCGTTCACCTAAACGTACGCTCGTCAATGAAGTGTTTTTCAAATATACACTTTGAGTGAACGTATATCAAATTTACGTTTGTTGTAGACGTTATCTAAAATTACACATATTAATCAAAAATACACGCGTTTATGAGGCGGTGGTGTATAGAGATTCAAGTGTAACCGTTCCCTGAACCGAGTGTCACCGTTCCAAGAGATTCAAGCAAGCTAGACCGAGAAAACCTTATCAATAGTATAATGATCCCAATGAAAGAAATCAGACACTATAACAAAGAATGATTCTAGTAGTAGGACCTAACAGTGTATACCAACTGGAACATAAGCAACACAAATTTTTTACTAGTACTAGCTAATGAGATCCAATAATTATCTAACCTGTACGGTACATTTTCGCCGAAATGATCAAAATTTTGCCGGAATTTTAGATTTTGGGCTAAAATCGAAACGAAATCCGGTATATTGGTATGGTCGATTTTTTTGTTTTTTTCTAAAAAAATGAAAAAAAAAATCCTTGTTTTAGGGTTTTGAATTGTCACTAATATTTTTTATGATATTTTAGAATTATATATGGATATGATAATATCTATAAATAATCTAATAATCTCGATTAGAATTGTAATATTCTTGTTTAATTAGTATTTTAGACGATGAAATTTGAAGTTGTCTTGTTTCTTTTATGTTTCCAGTTTGAACTTTGTATGAAATCAATGGATCTATATATTTTAGATGATTACTAGTTTTTCTTTCTAAACTTTTTGAAAAACGTTTGTTATAATACGTTAAAATATATTTATAGTTATAAAATGTGAACTAGTATTTTTTCATAAAATTATAGTTATAAAATATATGGACCGATATTTCACCGATATTTGAAACCAAAATTTTCTCAGTATACCGGCATACCAATGTATCGCTCTTGACCGGTACGAACCGTAATCCGGTAAGGTACAACCTTGATAAGATCCACAAAAGAAAAACACAATTAAAAAGCCAAAAATCAAAGTGGGTCGTTAACAAAAACATCAAAAACAAGAAGAATCCCAAGCTTTGAAGCTGGTTCGGTGGTGTATACTAACATAGTGACAAGCGTTACTTTAGCGAAGCATTTTATAAAACGGACATATAGCTAAAGTAATGTCAGTTTTTATGATATACACGAACCAGCTGCACGAGATAGAAAAGTCACCAGGTATATGGTTAAGATAAGGCCCCATCAAGTATTAGTTTGCACCTATACTTATAAGTTTGGCGTAGTGTTACGTGTGTGTCTACCATCAAACGTTTTTTTAGGATGCGTCTTGTATTGAACCTTCATCCAGTATCCGTCATAACTAAGCATTTTCATTGGCATCCGCCCATACAACACCCTTCCAACAGACGAATACTTACATATGCGTCAACGCCAGGCGTTAACTAATTCTTCCGTATGATCATAATTTATTAATCTTCAGTTACGGTTCAGGCGGAGTATTACTAATTTTTTTTTAATCTTTAGTCTTTAAGCTTACTCTTATGACTGTGAAACTCTGAGCACCCTAATTTGATCCTTTAAGTTTCTGATAAAAAAATAAAGCATTTTTTATTACATTTTTTGAAACATGAAGCATTTTTGATAATAGTTTGTAACCATATATATATATATATATGTTTTTACTGTATTTTTACCTTGCGGGTGATTTTGACAAAGAAGAAATGGTGCTTGCAGAAGTTGAAGTTGAGGTAAAGGTCTTCCTTTTTACAGTGTTTGTTTCCTAAACTACTTTGTTAACAGATAAAGTGAAGGATATCTAATAAAATTACTTTGTTTTCTTTTTTTCACACAAATAAGAGATTTTACATTGTTGTGGTTGAGTACTTTTATTCTTCCTTGGCGAAGGATTTTTTTCTTTAAATATATACTTTCTTCATACCAGTAAAAGAGAAACTATCAACTTTCTCGTTTTACTATCTGTAGTATGTACATATTTTTTAATGACTGAACAGAGTTCTTCTATATGTTTATAATGGGAACTAAAATGTAGTCATCTTATAACAACTATTTCAATCTCGTTTTTTTTAAATATCTAAATTTAAACCATATTTCTTTAAATTAAAGCGAAATAAAATTAAACACATAACTTATTGTTTAGTTTTAAAATTTCGCTCAAGCTTGGTGTAGCTCAAATGATATTATGAAAAAAGAGAGTTTGACATAGTTGTAAAAAGTCTTGAAATGGTTGCAAAAGCTTTTAGTAACCATTTTGATATTTTGATTTTCTAATTCCTTCAAATCTAACTCAAATTTCTTCAAATTGGAGCCAAAATCTTTTAATTGCACTACAAACTAACCGTAACTTACTCACAATTAATTACAATAATTTTAAATAACCAATGAATTTGAAGAAATTAAAAAATTGTTGTGAATATTTTAATCTTTGATCGGACCCTCACCGCTACATGGTCACCTAGTTTAAGGGAAAGATTAAGACAAAATCGTCTGTATCTCAAATGTGTTTAGTGTCTAAAATACTTTCCTTTGGTGCTGTAACCATCAAAAATCAAACAAAAGGGATGAATGCAATAGTTGTTGAACTTGAATCATGGATTTGTTATGAGATATGAATTTTTCATCGTATATCTCACAATATGGGTTTATCTTCTTTGTAGCCTATTTAGCAAGTTCATCCGTTTTTGCCGAATCACCATATTATAATAATGTAAAAGATAACAATCGTTGTTATGTACTATATTATAATTAAGATGTACTACAATAATAATATAATCATTAAAATGAATCATGATCAAAAAGGTTGACGATAAAATTAAGTATTGTTAAAATCATGTTTAATATATGTATCAAAATCATAGAAAGATTTGAGACTATATATTTATATTAAATTTTAAATGTCAAATTAATATATGCAAAAAATAGTAATCATATGATGTAGCGGATAATAAAGAAAAGAAAGAAAAGAGGTTTTGTTCAGACTTCAAATATTCCTATAAATATCAACTGTGAACAATTATAAGTATTTAGACTTCGGTTTCCCGACTATGAATTATAATCGATTAAACTTGAACAAGTTTAAGAAAATAATTCTTATTAATCAAATTCAATTATTTAAAATAATACATGGAGGACTCTTTTATAGACTTGGGGAAAAATCCTAACTTGCTGTTCAAGAAAGGATGAAAAAACCTAAACCGACTCAAACCCTAATTTTCGGTTTTGGTGCTCCTTATATAGATAACTCCTACTAAACAACCTTTAAACTTATAAAAAAACCTATAAACTTGTTTCTCAGGGTATCTACTACCTCTAGGAAACTTTCCTAACTTATTAAAACTCTTAAAATAAACTTCTAGACTCTTCTAAACTTACCTTAAATAATAAATCCGAAAATTAATTATTTTTCTACTAAAAATAACATTAATAAAATATAAATAATAATAATAAAATAATAGATTTATTTTACATAATTCTCCCTCCATCATTCTACCGTTGTTGGAGAAGATTCGTCCTTGAATGTTGTCGGTACCATGTTCTACATGTGTAACTCGTTGATGACAATCTTCATACACAGGATTAATGTTGTAAAAAAATAAATTTATGTACCGTGCAGAAGCATGAGGTATGATGGAAGCCCAAAACGGATCTTCATAATTTGATTCAACAAATTCCCTCTTGTTATGGTTGATATGAGAGACAGTTTGTGTATCACAATAATCAACAACTAGCTTACTTTCGGGCAAAGATAACTCATCAATATCAGGAATTTCTAAATCAATAAGTTTATCAGGATTAGATGACTCACCTTGAAACTCTATTAAATCATGTGAAACTTCTTGGGATGTTTTTCTTTGTCAGAAATAGGATGTTTTTCGCTTTTTTGAAAAGAAAATTTCATATCCTCCATATCATCGGGATATTTATCAAAGATCGGAGTTGTATATCTCTCAACAATAACTTGATTTTGTACATCATTGTCATGACGGCAAAACAAGTCCTCAACGTCGCTATCTTCACTATTATTTTCTTTTATAAGCGAGCATAGGTTAGATCGAGATTTTAGTGACTTCTTTAAATAACATTATATCACTTCCAGAATCTCCTTCTTCGATTTGATCATATATTCACATCTTCTCGGATCTTGTCATTGTGACAATTTATTAACCCTGACTACTCGTCTTAATAACATCAAATAACCCTATCAAAGTTGGCTCTGATACCAACTGATGCATCGGATAACAAAGAAAATAAAGAAAAAAGAGGTTTTGTTCAAACTTCAAATATTCCTAGGACTATCGACTATGAACAACGATAATTATTTAGACTTCGGTTTCCCGACTATAAACAATAACTGATTAAACTTGAAAAAGTTTAAGAAAACAATTCTTATTAATCAAATTCAATTGTTTAAATAATACATGGAGGACTCTTTTATAGACTTGGGGAAAAACTCTAACTTGCTGGTCAAGAAAGGATGAAAAAACCCCTAAACCGAGTCAATCCTTAATTTTCGTTTTTGGAGCTCCTTATATAGATAACTCCTACTAAAAAACCTAAACTTATCAAAAAACCTATAAACTTGTTTCCAAGGGTATCTACTACCTTTAGGAAACTTTCCTAACTTATTAAAACTCTTAAAATAAACTTCTAGACTCTTATAAAATTACCCTAAATAATAAATCCGAAAATTAATTATTTTTCTACTAAAAATAACATAAATAATAATAATAAAATAATAGATTTATTTTCTATAAATCTTCCTCCATCACCATGTGTTTCCGTATATTTTCTAAATCTCAACCAGATTTGCATTCTGCATAGCCGATATATCGGTGCATTTTTACGAGTCCATATTTTTCCATCAGGCGAGTCGCTAACTAGGCTTTTCAGCATTATCATTATTGTCTCTATTTTTTTCTTTTAACTAATATAAACAATTAAGAAATAAAAGTTAAATAACAAAAGAAAAAAGTCATTGAAGATAGAGCCAAGCCCAAATCCCACGAGTCCCCTCTTTCTATATGTATACTAGGTTTAAACTCGTGTCGTAACGATACGTGCTATATCTTAAAGTTTGTTTTTCTAAAATAATAAAATTCTTTGATATAATATCATTTAGAGATAAAAAAATTCAATTTTATTATCTACAAAACTGAGAATCAATGCAACATGTTAACCGAACAACTTAATTATCCTTATCTTTGAAATAAAACTTAACTCACTCATGAATTATTGGAACCTTGGTGATGTCCAGTTATCGATTTCAGGTCATCACTCTCTTTATTCTTAAGGATAACATAAACATAATCATCAAGGAAATATGGGAAAAGATATTGGATCCTTTCGTAAAAACAATACAAAATTATTAATTACCTCAAGAATCTGTGCACTTTTCCATAATGAACCATCTCCGGTTCTAATATATTCCATAACTGAAAATGTGGGAAAAGAAAGAAAAAAATCAATTAAAATAGTTTTACTGCTTGATTCTTACCACTATACACCATATATTAAACATATGGTCCATGGTGTACAAAATGATATGCTTCGGTCATAATTAAAAATTTGTATGTAGTTAGGGAAACTTTCTCGCAGCTTATGTTAAAGTCAAATGTCAAATCTTTTTTTAACTTATACCACTCTGCATTTCTAAGTATCGAGTAATAATCTTTTTTTTTTGTAGAAAAAATACATTATTTTAATTCTAATGTATGTAGAAAAATAAATTTTATACAATGCAACATTCTAGCTCTAGTGTGTGTTAAAAATCAAATTCTAGCCATAAATCAAATTACATTTTTATTTCCATGCGATTCTTCCAAACTACATTTTCATCTCAATTGGAATTGAGAGATAAGCTTTATATGATGTGAAGATTCTCATGTTTGTTATACGGCTCTATCAGCTTAACAATATGCAGAAACATAGAATTATGCAAATAAATTAGTAAATTTTTCTTCGTGTCATGGTAGATAGAGAGATTGATACTTTATCCTGGATTGTGCCATATTCACCTGTTCGGACATGTTTAATACATAGCCAATCCCACAAAGTTCGTCATACCATATAAAAAGTATTTAAAAAGTATCACTCACCCTGCAGCCGTTGGGATGAGATTCAAGATGATATTTGAGATAAGAGGATACAACGGAGAGGAGGTGCAATATATTTTCTTTTACCTTTTTTATCTTATTTCTTTTAGATTGTTGTTCATGTGACAGTGAAAAAGATTAAACAGAAAAAAAAATATGATATCATTGGAAAAATAATAAACACTCTGATGATGACGCACACACTTGGATAGAGCCACCTGCTCATAAAATTTTCCTTAACACAAAAGTTTTCGAGTACTCCTCAATAATGAGAGATGTTATACCACAACAAAGAAGTTGTGTCCACGATAGAACTGCCTGTTATGATTTGAATTAGCACAACTCAAATCACCCTCATACGAACTTAACATCAATCGAAGAAGAAGGGAAATAAACAAGCGAAGTGCGCACGACAAGGCAGGAAGAGGGGAAAAGAGCTAGGGATATTAGCCTGTTCTGGAGTGAGTTTGAAATGAAAAACTTGTTTTTCTTTTATAGCCAAAAGAAGGAGTGAAATCAGCCAAGAATTAATTGAGAATAAATTTTTATTATTAATCATAAAATTAAGTGCAAAATTTATTTCGTAACGGTAATAAGACGATAAAAATACTTTTTTAATTATTTATTTATTTATTTTATCGGAAAAGAGGATATTCATTGAAAACAGAAGGTACTTAAGAGGGGTGCTTCAACCCAATGAATACAAAAGAGAGCATAAACAACTATAAGCCGTTAAAATTGGTGTTAAAGTGTAAAAACAAAATCAATAAAAGCGAAATGAGGAGTCCCATATGGCGATCACCATATTTGTCGTTAGGCCTAACATCCTTGTATCTTATTCCTCCCAAAAGAACGCTTGAAGTTTTACGTTTCTAATGAGGGTTACCAAAATTTTCGTTTTGTTTTCAAATATTCTTACATTTCTCTCTTTCCATATGCACCACCATATTGCGACCGGTATGTTGTTCCATATTCGATTAAGTCTTTCATCTCCCCAATTAACGCTCCAAGATTTGACATTCGTGGTGACATTCGAGTTATAAGTCCAACGACTATTCAATCCTTCCGCAAAGTAATCCCAAAAATTTTCGGGTCCTCCAATAATCATAAAATAGATGTGAGTTATGTTCATCCTCTTCGCAACAAAAGCAACATAAGCTAGAGACATCCATACCCTTTCTTCGTAATTTTTCCTTTGTCATTATCCTATCATGAGAGAGTAACCAAAGAAAAAAATTGATTTTGTGACGATATTTACGATTCCAAATGACGTCGGTTGGGAAAGTAGACTCATCTTGATCTAATTCATTCCTAATACCATCCTTGACCGTGTAATGGTCATGATCATTTCCGACCCAAAAACGGTTATCCGGGGCGTCTTCTTGAATAGTAATGGAAAAGAGAAGATTTGATATGGATAAAACTTCTCTTGAAACGGTTTGAAAGTATCTTTGTATAGACATGAACCTCCATCTCAAACCACCATCAACAACTTCGTACGTGCTTGCCACCACAAATTCCTTAGTCGAAGAAGCATTGTAAGCCAAAGGAAACAAATCACATAATCTACCTTCACCGAGCCAATAATCTTTCCAAAATCTCGTTTCCTTGCCCGCACCTATCTTAAATATAATATTTTTGTTGAAGTTCTTGAGATCTTTATATATATATTATGCCAAAATCTTCCGACTTTTGATTCTTTTGGTTGGAGTGTTCCACATCCGGAAGAAGTTTCGCCAAATTTTTCAACTATAATCTTTCTCCACAAAGAATCTTTCTCTATGCCAAAGCGCCACCACCATTTTTGTAAAAAAAAACTGAATTCACTTGCTTGGTTCTTCTATGCCAAGACCACCTTTATTCTTTGGTTTTGAAACCAAATTCCAACCAATATTGTGTATTCTTTTCTCATTTTGACCATCATCCCATAAGAAATTTCTCACCAATTTATCGATTTTCTTCGTTACTGAGCAGGGAGCAAGAAAAATGGAGAGGAAATAAATTGGTAAACTAACTAGAACACTGATAGACACATTTTTGTGTCTAAATGCGCTCGATTATCTATTTTGATAGTGTTTGATTTTGTACTTATTATGTCTTTTTATGTCTTTGTAGGTATTTTTGAGAAATAAATAATTTTAGAAAAATTGGCTCGAAAAGTGATAAAGGCACCCGTGGAGAATTGATAAAGGGCCCAACTCTTTGATTGGGTGCACCACCTTCTTTAAATTTGAAACCCAAAAATGGCGGGAAGACTTTGGTTGCTTGAGAAAAGATTTTGTATGATTTTGTTAACCGAGTTTTGAGGATTTTAATCGTGTTCTTGGTATCTCAAATTGTTCAAACACTCAGAAGATAATAAAACACGTCAAGTAGAATTAATTTTGGCAAAAAAAATAAAATAGTTGACAGTCAAGATATTTGTCGGTGAATCCTTTTCACCCGGGAATTAGTTAAAGGGATTTAGAGTATGATTTGGATAAGTTTTGGAGTCCTTATCGGTTAAGAAGTATCTCAAGGGTTTACCAATGTTATATAAATCAAAGAGAATCGAAGAAAAAGCCATGGGGGAGCAACCAGAATCACCGAGAAAAAACCAGGAAGAAAAGAGAAGTTTTGCTGCTGTGAGAGAAAAGAAGAACATCCGGCAGAGCAGAACCGTCGCTGGTACTGTCGCTGATAATGTCGTATTTTAAGCTGCTTCAGTCGTTCTTTTTTTACTGCATACACGGTCCGTTTCTTATTTATGTTCTCTTTTCCTTCTCTTGTGACACTCTGAACCATCCACTGTAACGCTTATAAGCGTATCAAAACGTCTGTGCTACTTCTTTTTAATCATTATAAGCACTTTTTGAGCAATGAAAGACTATTTTGAGTGTGTTTCCATTACAATGAGCTAATCACCATCGCTGGGGAAACGGAGGAATCTATTTTTCCAACAAGTAAGTGGTAACTTCTATTTTATTTATTAATTACTTTGAGTTAAATTGAAAAAAAATGGTTTTTCTCAAGTAGTTGTGTTTTCTTTTAATAGGTCATGCTTGATTTTAAACTCTTGATGTCTCATGCTTATGATTTACAACTATTTTCTCAAAAACCTAGCCTCGGCAATGTTTTGATTTAACTGAATACAAGAATTGCACGATTTTATCACTTGAGTTATTGGTTAATAGTGGAATCTTAAACCCTAGTTCTTCTCACATGTTTTCAATCAAATTAGTTTTAATCTTTTTTATTTTTATTCATTAAATATTAAGATCTAGAAATCAAATCTTCACAAGTTCGAGAATCAAACCCTTTTTACCACTATATTAAAATCACATCAAACACTTTTGATGAGTTACCTCCTTTTACTATTGATTTTCCGTGTCAAATTTCGAGAGTATTTTCCCATTTTTGAGTACCTCCTACCTTATCTTCCGACGGAAGACCAAGATAAATACTAGGAAAGCTAGCATACTTGCAACCCAACATGTTCACAAAAGTTTCAACTCCCTCTTCAACCGTGACCCCGTATAAGCTATTCTTGGTGAAATTTATTTTCAAACCCGAAGTTAGTTCGAAGCAAAGAAGTAAATAACATAGGGAATCAACTTGATTTGTCTTCGCCTCAAGAAAAATGATAATATCATCGTCAAATTGCAAATGATTTTTTTTGTTCCCCCTTTCTTGAACGAAAAACCCGAAATTTGCTCGCAATCTTGAGCTTTGCTCAACATACAACTTAAAACTTCACCAACAATAGTGAAAAGAAAAGGAGAGAGAGGATCCCCTTGACGAAGACTCTTTTCACTACCGAAATATCCATAAGATGACCCATTAACAAGAACCGAGAGCTTGGGAAAGGATAAACATTTTCTTATCCAAGCCCTCCAAACACCACCAAACCCCATTTTGAATATGACTTCATTTAGGAAATTCCAATTCACATTATCAAAGCCTTTCTCAAAATCAAGCTTACAAACCAACCCCGGTAATTTTTGACGTAGTCTAGAGTGCACACATTCATTTTCTATCAAAATTCCATCAAGAATTTTTCTTCCTTTAATAAAGCTAGATTGAGATGGGGATATAATAGAAGGAAGATATACCTTAAACGCTCCGCCAAAACCTTTGAGATTATTTTATACACACTCCCAACAAGACTAATAGGCCGAAAATCTTTTACTTCCTCCACACCCGCCCTCTTGGGGTGAGAGCAATGAAATTATTTTTTAACGACGAATGTAGCACATTTTCTTTATCACAAGAATGACAAGAATTATTCTCGCCGGGTCAGATGCCCCCATATTAAAAAAATATTAATGAAATAAATCCTGAAGGTAAACCCCGCAAGCTGCAAGCATGCCTGGCACTAACTAGCCCATTGTTTTAGTCCTCCTCCAACCACAAAAGCTTCTAAACCCTAAGGGCCCTCCCTTAGTTGCGAGTTTTATGGTAATAAAGGGAGAACTCATGTCTAGTTTGTCCAATGTGGAACTAAACTAAAGGTTCTTCATTCACAAAATAGTCAAAATAATGTTTCCATCCCAAAATAAATTAGTGTCCTTTAGTGACCCATTGATCCTAACTAAGATCCATTCCTATCAAGATAAAAAGTTTAATTTAAATTCATGAGATAGTGTCTTTTAGTAACTGGTTTGGAGGGACTATGCTATTATACCTCCATACAACTGATCATGTGTCATCTGTATTTAATGAGTGGCTCAATGTGTTGGAGCGCTTTTAGTTGTATCCTTTATATAAAACAGGCTTTTGCATGCTCTGCATTTCTTCAAGTGGTTGGAGAGAGAGATGTTTTTACAGGCTTAAAATTTGTGGAATCGATGCTAATAAAGTGGTACTTCTCCTAAGCGGAGGAAGGGCCAGTTATTTTTTTGGGATCACATATTCTTGGAGGGCCTATTTCCCTGAGCTGTGTATTTGAATTGCTATGTTATCCTGTCATAAGTTGACATTATAGGCAAATGAAAATTGGTGCATTTATGCAGCAGCATTTATTTCTAACCATGGATCAGTTTTACTTCTAAAAATTTACCGAAAGAGTTTGTATCGGACTGGATGTCACTGGGAGGATCGTTCTTTTATATCATTGAAAATGTGTGTGTGTGTGTCTTGAATGCTTCAAAAATGTATGGATGTGCAAATCTGTTTGCTGCTGGTGCATTCTTTGCTGACATTTTAGGAAAAATAAGTTTTTAGTGTGCTTCATTTGTCCTTGTTTCATCAATAGAAGTTGCTCTTTTACAGGTGCGCAACTGACTGACTTGTTTCACTTGTATTTATTGTTTTAGTCTAACCATTCACCAAACGTCTTTGATATATTAGATTTGTTCTCTACTGTGGGAAGGACTCCACAGTGAAGCTTTGGGAGGTTGGAACAGGGAGACTAGTCAAACAATACGTTGGAGCTACACATACACGATTGCGCTGCCAGGTACTTAATTTGTCTAGCCATTTTTGTTTCACGAGTTTACTATTCATTGTGGTATCTTCATTCTTTCCTTTGGATCTGTTAATAACCTTGTTAGAGGTAAATTTAGGAAACAGTAATGAATGCGGATTGTTTTCAGATTCCTTCATGATTTTATCTGTCAGGATTCGGGAATTAAATCCTTTTGTGATGTATTTTTATCTATCAGGATTAGAAATAGAAGTTTGTCCTGATCTGCGAAGCCATTTTATATCCTGTGTAACCCAAAAATAGCTATATCTAACAATTGATTTCTCACATTGTTTGGATATTCATTTATGATAGTTGCATTTTTTATTACTAGACATGTATGCCCATTTATAAATGATACTTTTGCGCTTCTGAAAAGTGTATTATTTTCGGTAGATCTCTCTTTGCAGTAATGTTCATTAATCCATTTAAAAGGCACTATTTACATGATGAAGACGACTCACTGGAGATCCCTTTTCCTAATAATATTAAAAGATTGAATTATTTTTTATATACAGGTTGTTTTCAATGAAACGGAAGAGTTTGTACTATCCATTGATGAACCCAGCAATGAGGTTTTCTCTCTTTTCTTTGCCTTTTTAAGGTTTAAACTACACTAATAACTGATTGTAATTAACTGATGTAAACGAACTGCAGATTGTTGTCTGGGATGCTTTGACTGTTGAGAAAGTTGCAAGGTGGCCGTCTAACCACATTGGGGCACCACGTTGTCTGGAGCATTCACCAACTGAGTCAGTCTTTATCTCTTGTGGGACTGACAGGTCCGTGCGGTTCTGGAAGGAAACAGTTTAGGTGCTTGAAATAGATGATGTGCTCTACGACCAAAGAATGCAGGTGGATGTCGGGCTTTTCAATTTGAAGAAAATTAATCTCCAACAAAATCCAGCAGTGTAAAATTTGAACACGGCGTCAATAACCTGTTTATAAAGAGAAAAAGAAAGTCATGATTGTAGAGGATCTCCCGATTGTGACTTCCTACAACAAAGTATTAACCTGGCAATTAAGGTGTTTGTCAGTTCGCGGTTATAGATTGTAGCATTATTACCAATTTCTACTATCTGTGTAATCTTGTAGACCTCACAATCTTAATATCTTTAAGGGATCTTCATCAGTTGCATATTTCTATACATCAGATGTTACTTTCTTGTTCTCTTAAAAACCAAGTAGTGGTTTGAACCTCAAAAGAAGAGTGACTAACCAAGTTGTTAGCAATTGTTCTTGAAAGAGGTTGTGAGAGAATAGATTCTAAAGTGCACGTGTATGAAGACTATTGGAGAAGTAACGAAATTATGATAAGATGATAAATACTGAAACAAATCCTTTTAAAAGTATTAAACTGACAGCTGCAAAGCTGATAAGATTTGAACCAGACAGCATTGGTGCATGACCGACACGTAGGTTGTGGGAAAGTAAAATACATTGAACAAAACAGACAACATTAATTGCTCGACTGACAACAGGTTGAGAGAAAATCTGACACAATAAAAAATAATAATGAGTATTGATGCATGACTGACACACATACTTTCTAAGCAGCGGAACGCAAAAAATTAAAGCATGACGATTCACTATAAAGAGCTATGTGTCAAACATGCCATGATTCAAATAAGATTGCAACAGTCATCCTAATCCAAAACAATAACTTAATTATAAAACCACAAGAGAACTGAGGGATAATCCATAAGAGACTTCAGGAAGCAAGAAGTATGTGATGTAATCTTAATAGTGGTAAATAACAAGTTCGTTACTCAGACTTGTGAAGATTGATTTCTAGACCTAATTTTTAATAACTAAAAATAAAAAGATTAAAGTAAAGTCGATTTAAAAGTGATGGGAGGAACCAGGACTAAGGATTCCACTTTTAACCAATAACTCAAGTGATAAAATCGTGCAATTCTTATATTCAGTTAAATCAAATCATTGCCAAAGTTAGGTTTTTAAGAAAATAGTTGTAAATCGTAAGCATGAGACATCAAGAGTTTAAAACCAAGCATGACCCATCAAAAGAAAACAAAACTACTTGAGAAAAATCATTTTTTTCATTTAATTTAAGGAAAATAGTAATAAAAGAATTGTAAAATAAATAAATAAAATAGAAGTTACCACTTAATTATTAAAGAAAAATCTTCCTCTGTCATCCAGGTGATGGTGATTAGCTCATTGTATTAGAAACACACTCAAAATACTCTTTCATTGCTCAAAAAATCTTTACAATGGTAATAGAAACGCACACCGAAATTTTGATATGCTTATAAGCGTTACAATGAGAATTTAAGTGCGTTACAGAAGATATTAAAAGAGTACGAAAAGAACAATAGTTTGGTGGTGCGGCAGAAAAAGTACGGTTTCTCCAAACTATCAACGACAGTTCTTCGTCGCGGTTTGTTCTTCGTCTTGACTATGAGCACCAGTAATTTTTCTGCTCCAGTTGCTTCTTCCCGAGCTCTGTAATCACTCTGGGCTTCACCAATGATTCTCCGACCCCCCACTCTATCTCTTCTAATACCTTGTATATATACTACTATTCCAAAACAACCCCAAATCTTTTTTAAATTCTTCTTCTAATTCTTGGCAAATCACCGATGAGAAACATTCAAAAAACAGATTTTTCTTCCTTGCTGATTTCTCTTCTTCCTCTCTTTATCGATTCTATTATGAGAATGATACTTATAATAAACTCTTTCCTAATAGAGCTTGAGAAGATTCCAAAAAAAAAACTTGTTTCCAAATCCTGTACAAGATTTCCTGTTTTTGTACGTGTATGAGAAGAGAAATTTTTTTCTTCCGGCCCAAACTTGTATTCAAAATGTTGGGTGTCTTTAACTGTTGGGTGCCTTTATAAATTGATTGGGTGCCTTAATCCAATATGAAGGTGCCTTTATCACTTTTTAACCATTTTTCCCAAGTGTTTATTTCTCCAAAAATATCTATAAAGACATAAAAAAACCATAATAAGAACAAAATCGAACACTATCAAAGTAGATAGTCGAGCGTAATTTAGACACAAAAATGTGTCTATCAAATAACCCAAACTTACTTTTGCTAGTCCTCGAGCAAATCTAATCTAGAAAATAAAATCCTAACTCACTTTCGCAGGAATCGCACTACATTTAGCATATGTAATAAGCCGTTAAACCCCTAGGTGTCCCTAGTGGACGAGTTTTGTCTCGTGAGGTTTTACAAGAGGTATACCCACAAAACCTTTACTCTAGATTTTAGCGACTCGTAAATAATTAAGGATAGACACTAAAAAAGCTATTTAGTTGGCTTACTCAATTCTTCGGCTATGGGAATCATTACCCTATATGAGTCCAGTTGTTGTACACGAGTGTTTACTCAAGCATACTAAAATTTATATATAAGACAACATAGTTTTACTCAGATAATCATTCAACCCCAAGTCTCAGAATCTATCACAGTTCAATCACATGAAAAGATTTAGAAGATGATCATTGAAAATATGAAGGTTGCAAGTGTTGACTAAGGTGAACGGTGTTTCCCATATCTGTTTGAAGGTCATTGCCATGATGAATTGAGATACACACCCACTGTTCTTAAATCTAATACTAATATCAATTCAACTGGTATAAACACGGGTTCCCATGGATCCTGCATTCCACGCTTGCTTAGGTGACGGAGACAGGGAGAACCCACACAAATTTCTAACAAAGAGTCAATAATACTTTTTTTTTCTTTTTTCTTTTTTTTTTCTTCTCTTTTTTTTTCACAAACTAAAATGTGGCTTGATCTCAAAACACTCTATTTCATCCCGACACCGATAACAATTTGATGCTGGGCCCCACCAAATCACTTAGAGAAACACAAATTTGCAAAAGTAAAAACAGAAAGTAATACGGTAGTGATAGACTCTGAGATATAGTGACAACTATCATGTTATTTCTAACACCTGAACTCTGTCCTTTTATGAATAGACCATTTCACTGGGCACACCAATTCCTATAGAAAAAAAGCTAAGTTTCCATCTACCTAGAATGGTTAGTGTCACCCTGAAGTGCTTACAAGCTTCTAAATTCTAGAGCTTTATTGTTTTACTAAAAAGTTTCTCCCTTACCTCCAAACTTAAATCAAACAGTGTCCTCAATGTTTCTAAAGATGAATGACTAAGAGCATGAACAAGGAGAAACTGTTACCAATCGAAGGAAAATATCTAAAGAAAGGTATTACCGTGTGTCATGAGCATGGGTTACCTCCCAAGAATTGTTAAGCTTAAAGTATTCATCCAGACTAAGAAAGAATTAGGCACCTAATAAAATCATATAGCAATAGTCGGAAAAACTGTAGGTCATCTGAATCAAATAGGGCTATCCAAAATAGAAGAAAACTGCAACATTCGAAGAAAATGAACAAACCGAGCACACCTTTATCTAGTTTTTTGTTTACGACAACTACTTCTAGTTGTGGTTCAGGTTTAGGCTCTATAAAGGGGTCTAGATAAAATATTTTCATGGGCTAGATCTCCTCGTAGGCAGGATCAAAAGAATCACGTTGTAGAGTCTGGAATAACTTATCTAAGAACTTCGAAGCACATATTAATAACCTGAATAATTGTGGATCCTCAAAGTCAATCAGATTTGAGTCACACAGTTGACTACTATGAAGGTGGTCATTTTTAAACAAATGTGCCGATTCTAATCTCCTAAAATAATTAGGCTTAGTCTCAAAACTCAATAAAAGACACATTTGAGATTCTAGCGTTCCCACATATGGACGAAAATATTTTGGTGGGAAAACAAAGTCATTGGTGGGAAAACAAAGTCAATCTTGTTACTACTGCCTAGGTAAACCACATCGACCAGAGGATGGGTTTCTGACAACTGAACTTCTTTCTGAACTTTCAGAGGATCAGGGAATCTAGCTCGAAGATGATCTTGTAAAATGGTAGAGGTGCATATGTCAAGTCTCAAGTTAGGGACCTTTCTAAGAGATAAAGGTAAAGCACATGGAGAATGATAGTCACCCCCAAATTTAAAGTTTTTAGTGTCTCTAGATAGACTAATCACAATTTCCCTAATTTCTAGATCGTCAAATTCCCGAAAATAGTCAATTGATTCTTGTAAATTATGATCAGGTGGTGCAAAATCTAACAAATTATTCACCTCATTAATAACACTATCATTATCAACATCAAATCTAAAGTGGGATAGACATTTCTCTAATGTATCTTCTAACAAGGTGTTTGGTAATGACTTCTGAACTAATGTTCCTATCATGTTCACCTCTTTAATGCACGTGTCATCTAGCTCAGGTGGTTGGTTACTAATATTGAAAATATTCAGCTCAATAGTCATGTTACCAAAAGATAAGTTCATATTACCATTTCGACAGTTAATGATCGCATTAGATATAGCTAAAAATGGGCGACCTAATATCACAGGTACCTGATTCTCTAGATCAGAGACAGGTTGAGTATCAAGGACAACAAAATCTACTGGATAAATAAAATTATCGACCTCAATAAAAACATCCTCTATGATACCACGAGGAATTTTCACATACCTATCAGCTAATTGCAGTGTTATCTGAGTAGGTTTCAAATCACAAGTCCTAGCTGGAGGTACACATGGTACGGAAGTAAGTTCACACTGGCTCCTAAGTCAAGTAACGCTTTCCTAACACGGTAGTTACCTATTGTCCAAGAAATGGTTGGGGAACCTGGGTCTTTGTACTTAGGAGTTGTATTATTATGGATAATTGAACTCACATGACTATCTAAAAAGGCTTTCTTTGGTACACTAAGCTTTCGCTTTCGCGTACAAATATCCTTAAGAAACTTGGAATAAGCAGGAATCTGCCTAATTGCATCTAATAATGGAAAGTTGATCGTGACTTGCCTAAAAACCTTCAGTATATCATTAAAGTTGGATTTATTCCTAGTTGGTATTAGAAGTTATGGGAATGGGGCTTTGGGAACAAAATCAGGTTCAGCCGGAACCGCATTGGACTTTTTAAAGACTTTATCAGTCTCTTCGAATATAGACTCGGGAGGGTGAACTACAACATGTTCACTCTCGGGAAAGGTTACCTCATTGTCTAATACTCTACCACTTCTAAGGTTTTAATTGAAATCACATGGTCATAAAATAACTCACGAACTCATCTAGGGTTGGGTTGTGTTTGACTAGGGAACTTGCCTTTTTCTGTCTCTCAAAGACTCAGCGATTTGACCAACCTGGTTTCCTAAGTTGGAAATTGCCTGACCGTTATCCTGAACAATGTTATGTAACTCCTTAGTGCTCTGAGCTAATGTGGTGACCGTATCTGCTAAACTCCTAACCGTCTTTTCTAACGGATTCTGAAATTGTGTTGTACCAGTCTGACCTTGATTTTGGCCCTTAGACCAAGAAAAATTTGGATGGTTTCTCCAACCAGGGTTATAGGTTTCTGAATAGGGGTCAATCTTATGATGGTTATCATATTTAGTGTTATTATAGAGAGCAGGGGCTTGCTCTTCAACAGTCTTTCCTTCCAAAAATGACTTGGGCTTTATTCCGCGACTAGATTGACTTAATTCTAAGGCTTATAACCTTTTTACTATAAAGACAAATTTGGCATCTGATTTAAGAATTTCATCTAACCTATTGACATTACCTCTGCTCAGAAGAGTTTTTCTCGGGGGTTCCTTACTACATTCCCATCGATGGGTTTTTTCAGCAATTTCATGCAAAAATTTCATTGCCTCATTAACATCTTTACTATCAAAACTTCTTGTACACAATGACTCAACTATGATCGTTATTAGATAATCTAGTCTTTCATAAAGAATCTGGACCAGTCTTTGATCTTCTAAACCGTGTTGGGGACATTGTGTTATTAATTCGTTGAACCTTTCCATATACCTATACAATGATTCTCCTTCTTGTTGTCCAAATGTGGAAATATGTTGCCTAAGTTTTGATATCTTGTGCCTAGGGAAAAATTTATCTAAAAAGGAAGCAGTAAGTTGTTCATATGTCTCGATGGATTCAGATGACAAACTATATAACTAAGATTTGGCCTTGTCTCTCGGGGAAAAAGGAATAACCTAAATTTCAAAGCTTCATCAGACATGTTGTGAATTTTCAGGGTACTGCATATTTCTTCAAATTCTTTAATGTGAAAGTAAGGGTTTTCATTTTCTTTCCCTAAGAAGAGTGGGAGCATCTGTATGGTCCCAGGTTTCAACTCATAGTTGGCTTGATTTTCATCCAGCTTGATACATGATAGACGAGCAGTCCTATTAAGATTCAACAAAGCTTCCAAGGTTGTCATTTCTGGCACAACCGGAAAATTGGGAATAACTTCCTCACTAAGAGACGAATTCTCAAAACTAAAGTTTCCAAAAATAGGGCTCTCAAAAGAAGGGTTTCCTAAATTCTCACTTTCAGAGACAAAGTTTCTATACTCGTTATTGGTCAAACGACCAATAGAATCTCTTCTCCAGGCACGCTCACTGGGCATATAACAACTCTTAATCGGGAGGAAATTCTAAACAAACACAAAACAAGGCCGACTCAACCAAATCACCTATCGATTCTAGCAAACGAAAAGCATGATGGCTCCACTTAGATTGTTTCTAGACCAGTTTATATTCTTTCAAAAGGAAATTAGTTACAGTTTTAGCGAATCTCTCAGAACAATCCGAATTAGATCAAGTCGATTAGAAGCAGGATAAGCTCTAAGGAGCTTTGATAACCCTGCCTCTTTGGAAACGTTTCCTCGGGTTACAAGGCGACGCTATCAACTTTAAAATAAATCTTCCTGAACTTTAAGTTAAGCTAACAAAGTAACCAATACAATCCTTTTTAATGATTTTCCAACAAGCTCGATACGCTATCGGTCTTCTTTCTAGTCAAATTTTAAGGATTAGGTTCGCGTTAGGTAACGTGTTCCTATGGCGGGAAAGAAGGAAACGGTGATGAAATTCGAGTCCTTATCTTGTATGGCCAGTTCTTTCCCTTTACTAGAAAACTAATTCCGTTTTCAGTTCCTTAGCATATATGCATACGAAGGAATACAGTAAACCCACTTACAGGGGAGTCGTGGGTTGATCGAGTCTTACCTCCCGTACCAGACGGGCGATGAATGTTGAAGTCAACTCGGGCCATCGACTCCTGTGTCAGTGTGCGAACCCAAGGGGATGAGACAATATCGTAATTGTCGTCCTTCCCTATGAAATTTATATTTAATACTACTCTTCCGTAGGGTTTAAAAATAATAATAAAGTCCAAAAAGTCCAAAGTCCAAAAATAAAAGAATAAAAATTACAAAAATTATAACCAAACCCTAATACAGTTTCTAAAAATAAAATCTAACTACTAAAATCTAAAAATAAAATAAAAATAAATAAATAATAATAAAAATAAATCTAAAAGTAAATTCCTTTGTTTTCTTCTCCGTTCTTTAAGTTTTAACTTTTCACTCCAAGTCCTTAACTTTAACTTCAAGTCTTTAATCACCAAAGTCTTTGGCTTTATTTTCTTTTACTTCCAAGATCTAAACTTGTAGCAAAAAGAGAAATACCCAAAGAAACGTAAAATAGAACAAAGTAAAAAACTAAAAATCTAACTAAACTAATTAACCTAAAAAAAATCTAAAAAACAATTCTAAAAACAAGTCCGCGTCGGCGGCGCCAAAAATTGATGTAATCTTAATAGTGGTAAATAAAAAGTTCGCTACTCAGACTTGTGAAGATTGATTTCTAGACCTAATTTTCAATAACTAAAAATAAAAAGATTAAATTAAAGTCGATTTAAAAGTGATGGGAAGAACTAGGACTAAGGATTCCACTTTTATCCAATAACTCAAGTGATAAAATCGTGCAATTCTTATATTCAGTTAAATCAAATCATTGCCAAAGTTAGGTTTTTGAGAAAATAGTTGTAAATCGTAAGCATGAGACATCAAGAGTTTAAAACCAAGCATGACCCATTAAAAGAAAACACAACTATTTGAGAAAAACCATTTTTCCATTTAATTTAAGGCAAATAATAATAAAAGAATTGTAAAATAATTAAATAAAATAGAAGTTATCACTTAATTATTGGAGAAAAACCTTCCTTCATCGTCCCAGTGATGGTGATTATCTCATTGTATTAGAAACACACTCAAAATAGTCTTTCATTGCTCAAAAAGTGCTTAGAATGATAATAGAAACGCTCAAAGTAATTTGACACGCTTATAAGCGTTACAGTAAATAGTTTTGTGCATTACAAATGGTATTAAAAGAGTATGGGAAAGAAGGACGGACTTTTGGTGTGGTAGAAGAAGAACGGATTCACCACACTATGAACGACAGTTCTAGAGTGCAGTTTGTTCTTCGTCTTCATCTTGAACAGCAGAAAATTTTCTTCTCATGTGTGCTTCTTCCGAGCTCTGCAACTGCTCTAATCTTCACCAATCACTATCCTCCCCAATGATTCTCCGACCCTCTCCAGGCTTCCCTACTCTTCTATTTATACTATCACAGCAAAGCTAACACAACTACTTGAGAAAACCCATTTTTTCCATTTAATTTAAGGCAAATAATAATAAAATAATTGATAAATAAATAAATAAATAAAATAGAAGTTACCACTTAATTATTAGAGAAAAATCTTCCTCCATCGTCCCGGTGATGGTGATTATCTCATTGTATTGGAAACACACTCAAAATACTCTTTCATTGCTCAAAAAGTGTTTACAATGGTAATAGAATCGCACACATAAATTTTGATACGCTTATAAGCGTTAAAGTGAGTAGTTTAGTGCGTTACAGAAGCTATTAAAGAGTAACAAAAGAATAACAGTTTGGTGGTGTGGCAGAAAAAGTACGGTTTCTCCAAACTATCAACGACAGTTCTTCGTCGCTGTTTGTTCTTCGTTTTCACTATCATCAGTAGAAATTTTTCTGCTCCAGTTGCTTCTTCCCGAGCTCTGTAATCACTCTGGGCTTCACCAATGATTCTCCGACCCCCCACTCTATCTCTTCTAATACCTTGTATATATACTACTCTTCCAAAACAACCCCAAATCTTCTTTAAATTCTTCTTCTAATTCTTGGCAAATCACCGATGAGAAACATTCCAAAAACAGATTTTTGTTCCTTTCTGATTTCTCTTCTTCCTCTCTGTATCGATTCTATTATGAGAATGATACTTATAATAAACTCTTTCCTAATAGAGCTTGAGAAGATTTCCAAAAAAAAACTTGTTTCCAAATCCTGTACAAGATTTCCTGTTTTTATACGTGTATGAGAAGAGAAATTTTTTTCTTCCGGCCCAAACTTGTATTCAAAATGTTGGGTGTCTTTAATTGTTGGGTGCCTTTATAAATTGATTGGGTGCCTTAATCCAATATGAAGGTGCCTTTATCACTTTTGAACCACATTTTTCCCAAGTGTTTATTTCTCTAAAAATATCTACAAAGACATAAAAAACCATAATAAGAACAAAATCGAATACTATCAAAGTAGATAGTCGAGCGTAATTTAGACACAAAAATGTGTCTATCAGTATGCAGATTCAGAATTTTGGAAGAAACGATCAGACCTTGTGGGAATTGCAAATAGACTTTGCGGAACTAAATATAACACTAAGAATGGATAAGAACAAACAGATGGAAATGTGAAATTGGCGGGACCCATCAAATTAGCTATAAATATCAAGTTCATTAACCAGAAGAGGGGCGGCAAAAAAATCTAAGAAGGGAATTTGGACAAAAAGACGAGAAGTTAGAACAGAGAGCTTAGGTGTGAAACTTATGTAGTTGTCGTTTCTTATTTTTTATGATTGACATGATAATAATATGTAGGAAATCAGATTTGATCTTTGTTTAAGTTTATTTCTCTTTCTATTTCTTATGTATAATGGGAACTGTATCATATTAATTGATTCAGTTAATTTTACTCATGGAGGTAAACGTTTTACTGTTGAACCATATAAATTCCTATGTCACTTCATATATATTTTTCATTGTTTTTCATATTCTAAATGATATCATGAGTTGATTCATGATAAGATATTGTACTTTAACTAATTTTAGCACTTGATTTTGTGATTCCAAGAATGCCAGATTTTTGGTAGTCATAATTTGACGCTGGAAACAGAGACGAATAAAGAATTTATTATACCTGATAAAATTTTATTGTTAAAATTTTAAGTCATATTTTATTTGAAAACTTTTCTCTTTAAAATACAAAATTCGAATTCATGTGAAAAGAGTGCATATGTGATTTATTTCTAAACAAAACAGTTGATGCATATTTAAGTTCGGTTTATTATGATTATGCTCTTTATTGTTAGTATTCTATATTCTATTTCGCAAATTTAAAGAATTTTCATCTAACAACATGCCATATTCATTAGGTTTATGATTTTTACTATTATTTATTGTACTTAATTTTTCTATCCCTCTTTGTTTCACGAGGAACAGAAGTTTGTCCTGATCTGGGAAACCATTTTATATCCTGTGTAACCCAAAATAGCTTTATCTAACAATCGATTTCTCACATTGTTTAGCTATTCTTTTATGATAGTTGCCTTTTGATTTTGTTATTATTATACATATATGCCCATTTATAAATGATACTTTTACGCTTCTGAAAAGTGTCTCCTAATATCGGTAGATCTCTCTTTGCCGTTATGTTCGTTTAATCCATTTAAAAGGCACTACGCAGATGATGAAGATGAATCGTTGGAGATCGCCTTTCTTTATATTATTCATAGTATTAAAAGGTTTGATTATTTTTTGTATACAGGTTGTTTTTCAGTGAAACGGAAGAGTTTGTACTATCTATTGATGAACCGAGCAATGAGGTTTTCTTTCTTTTCTTTGCCTTTTAGGGTTCAAACTACACTAATAGCTTATTTTAATTAACCGATGTAAACGAGTTGCAGATTGTTTTCTGGGATGCTTTGGCTGCTGAGAAAGTTGCAAGGTGGTGGTCTAACCACATTGGTGCACCATGTTGTCTGGAGCATTCACCAAGGGAGTCATCCTTTATCTCTTGTGGGTCTGGCAGGTCCATGCGGTTCTGGAAGGAAACAATTTAGGTGCTTGAAAGAGTTGTTGTGCTATATTTCGGGCTTTTTAATTTGAAGAGCATTTATCTCCAACAAAAATACGCAGTGTAAAAACTAAACATGGCGATAAAAAACTTGGTCATTGTTTATAGAGAGGAAAAGAAATCTATAACTATAGAAGATCTCCCGATTGTGACTTCCTACAACAAAGTATTAACTGAGCAATTAGGGTGTTCGTCAGTTTGAAGTTGTAGATTGTAACATTATTACCAATTTCTACTATTTGTGTAATCTTGTAGATATCACAATTCGAATATGTCTTTAAGGGATCTGCATTAGCTGCATATTTTTTATCCTTGCGAATTTGAGGGCCACCAAAAATTAATTAGGGGTTATTTATTAACCCAATCCCATGGGTGAAGCTAATGGATGACCTAGGGTATGTAAAAACATTAAAATATCCTTTTACTTATCAAATAATTCTCACAAAACCTTTCACTAATAAAAGTTTAAAACCCTCAACCTAAAAGCTAAGATGTCATAATCGGTAGTTTCGTGTTTGTTTTAACTACCGATTACGGTGTTGTTCTTCATTGTCCATGAACTTCATGCATAATCGGTAGTGATGTTTAGTAATAAACTATCGATTGTGTTACTGGACAAAAATTTAGTGGTAATCGGTAGTTTCTTATAGGTTTAAACTTTCTATTTAGCAAGATAGTGATACTCAAAAACATCGAACACAATCGGTAGTTATTTTTACACCTAAACTACCGATTTTATTCCTGTCTCCAGATTTACACATAATCGGAAATTAATATTTTTATGTAACTACCGATTGTAGTGTGTCCATATGCACAATCGGTAGTTATGTAGACCCCGAGCTACATATTATGCACAATTGGTAGTTAAGTTGATTTTTTAACTACCGATTATGAACAATTGGGTGAGTTTAATGTACTTTGTGAACAATATGATTAGATTAGTTAATTGCTTTTGTAAACAGTTGAACGTAAAATCATTTCAACTCAATCGAAAAGGCATACATCGAGTAACATTAAAGAAGATGAAATACAATAAATCATTATATTACACTTAAACACTTAAGCATATAGGTTGAAACCGAACAAGGTACTTTCTTCCAAAATCCGATAGCAATCCTCATGCATAAATGTCTCCCCATGGTTATTTCCATCTTATTTTACAATTTATAGAGAATAGATGGAGATAAAAGGAGACCAAAAATGAAGCAAGATCATGTATCTTAGATGAAGTTCGTATGAATGAAGAACGACAACAGCAACAACAAAGCAAGAATAAGGAACATAAGATGAAAGCAAAGGAAGATTCCCTAGCTCAATATATGATTCAGACTATAGTAAAAAAATTTAGAAATGAAACAAGTGAAAATATTACAGAAAAGGGAAACACATCAAAAGTAGATCAGGAAAATCATTCAGCATAGAAACCAAGGGGGGCAATCACACTTTTAGGAGCTTCCAATCCCAGTTTTACCCCGGTAAAGGAAACCAAAAGTATTAATATCGGAACGGAAGAGTTTCCCAAGTTGATAAAGATTGGGACACTGATGGAGGATTAAAAGGAACAATTTGATCTTACTACTTCGAGAATTAATGGATATATTCGCATGGAAGATGGAAGACATGCCATGCATTGACCCAAATATTATGCAGCATGAATTACACATACACCCCAAAGCTATACCTTTTCGCCTGAATATCATGTATCAATAGAAAAGGAATTAAAAAGGCTCATGGATGCAGGATTCATCCCAGAGGCACGGTACCCAACTTGGAATTCCAAAATGGTAATTTATTAAAAAAGAATGGCGGAGTAAGAATCTGCATAGACTTCACCAATTTGAATAAAGCATGCCCGAAAAATAGTTATCCACACCCTAGCATAGATCAATTGATGGACGTTGTTGAAGGTCATGAAGCCTTATCTTTTATGGATGGACAGCCAGGATATAACCAAATCGCACTAACTGAAGAAGATTAAGAGCACACTGCGTTCTTTACCCCATACGGTTTATACTGTTACACCAGGATTCCATTTGGATTAAGAAATTCTTGAGCAACATATCAACGGTTGGTTGACGCTATTTTTAAGCCATGGATAGGCCAAACTTTGGAAGTTTATGTGGATGACATGTTAGTAAAAAGTAAACTTGCAATAAGTCATCTACAAGACTTGAAAGAAATATTTCAAGCTTTGCGAAAGTACAGAATGAAGGTCAGTCCTGACAAGTGCATTTTTGGGGTTACCTAAGGGAAATTTTTGGGGTATTTGGTTACTAAAAAAGGAATTGAAGTAGAATCCAAAGTTTAAGCAATAGTAGACATGCCATCTCCAAAAAAATTCAAAGAAGTGCAGAAACTAAATGGTTGTTTGGCCACACTCAGTAGATTTATCACAAGATCATCAGACAGATGCAAACCCTTTTTCGATATCCTAAAAAAGAAAAATAAATTTTGAGTGGAATGAGAAATGTGAGCAAGTTTTCAAAATATCAAGGTCTACCTCGCAACATTACTTGCACTACAAAAACCAAAGCCCGAAGAAGTTCTAGCCTTATATATTACAGCAACCGAAGATGCATTAAGTGCGGTGTTAGTCTGAACCAATGAAAAGATTGAAAAACCAGTGTATTATATTAGTAAGACTTTGAATTCTGCAGAAATAAATTATACGAATATTGAACAGTTAATCTTAGCTCTCATATTTGCAACCCAAAAATTACGAACATATTTTCTGACACATTATGTGGGGATACCAAGCAAAGTACCGTTGGAGTCAGTATTAAAGAATGCGGGAAAAGTTGGAAGAATAGAAAAATGGAACGCACAGCTCGAGCAATTCAACATATTATTCAAATTACAAACTGCACAAAAGTCACAAATTTTGGCTGATTTTCTTGCGGATTTTCCGGTAAATGATGATTTCGAAATTCAGGGTTTGCCTGAATTTGAAGATGATGACCCTCATGATATCTTGAACTCTGTAAATCCCCGAAGATGGGAAGTATTTTTCGATGGAGCCAGGAATAAAGAATGTGCGGGAATTTGAATTGTAGTTACGACTCCTACAGGGGATAGAATGATACATTCATTCCGGCTTGAATTCAATGAACATACAAATAATATAGTGGAGTATGAGGTCGTGGTTCACGCCCTTAGACTCATCATCGAATTGGGGATAAGCGATGTCCGACTCACAAGTGATTCATAATTAATAATTCAACAGGTTGAATTAAAATATTAAGTGCTTGATGAAGACTTGATATAGTATACAAATTTTATGCAAAGACTAGCGCTTCAAATTCCAAATATAACCTTTCGGCATCTATCAAGAGATAAGAATCGACATATTGATGCATTATCATTTGTTTCTTCAATGATAAAGGATCAAAATACATCAGCGGTAAAAATTGGACGTATTTATGAGCCATCAATTAAGTTAAAGACAATTGAAAATGTGGAAGAACAAATCGGGGAAGATATTGAAGATGCAATAATTCAAAATAATACAAACTCCCCACGAAAAATAGAAAATGACTCAACTGGAAAAGATTGGAGAATTTGGGTTCATCAGTATTTGTAAAATGGGATGTTACCCTCAAATTCTAAAGAAGCCTGGAAAGTACAATCAAAGTCAATAAATTATTAGTCGCGGGATGGAACTCTTTACCGAAAGTCCTTTCTGGGACCGTTACTTCGATGTTTACCGCAATAAGAATGGTTGCGAATTCTCAAGGATATACATTATGGAGATACGGGAAATCATAGTGGAAGACAATCACTAGCATTGGAGGCAATAACGCAAGGTTATTATTGGCCGTTTATGCATAAAGATGCAGAAAACATGGTAAAAAGGTGTGAAGAATGCAACACTATGCAAAAAAAAAAAAAAAAGCTCCAGCAACAGAACTAAATTAAGTACTCATCCCGTGGCCATTTTTAAAATAGGGGATAACATCGTCGGTCCATTGATTGATAAGTGCATAATTTATATATTTTAAGTATCATTTCCTTATAATTATTTGCTAAATTTTATGTGAACTACCGTGTGTTAGTATTACTTTTGTAGTTTATGTGTTTTATTAGGTTACATCTCTGAAATAAGTGAAATAGAGCTTTACAAGAGAAGAATTTTCAAAGCCAACGACGAAAGAACGAGGTCATTCTGACTTATTATGAGAAAGTTATGGGCAAAAAGAGGAATTAAGCTTGTCAGTTTCACGAAACCGATAGTTAAACGGGTTTTGAACTGAAAATTGCTAAAAGCGCCAGTGGTTTTACTAAGGGATGCCTAATTAATTGAAAAGTTATAATGCCACCATACCAATAGATCAGGGCTGCCACAATTCAAATACTCATAAGGGCACCGCCAGGTTGGTTGAGGGCCACCTTCTTCTTCCTCTTCCATCTTCGAACAGTGGAAATTCCTGCATGCTTCTTGACCGTGATTTTGTGCGTATGTGCTTGGATCGTATGTTGTTGTCCTGCAGTTGTTTTTCATTTGTCTTTGCCATGATAAAAAAATGAACATGATCCGTTCAAGAACTTTCTTGCGAAACTTACACATAGACGCACATTAGCATAATAATATCATTTCTTGCATTTTATCCAGAAATAATAAATAAATAAATAATTTGTCATTGGTTCAATCTTTATGAAAAAAAAAAATTATTGAATCTAGTATAAAAGTATAAGTCTCTCAGGTACTCAAATTCAAAGTTATGGTGGATGGCATTTAGCATGTCACCATTGATAAAAGGGGTGGATGGCATTTAGCATGTTACCCAAGATAATTATGAATAAGAGCCATTTTATGAGATAAACTGGTTAAAGCAAGAGAATTTTAGATCTAAGAGATAACGGTTACTTAGATCTTTTATGAGAGTTTTGTCGTCTGATATCACTTCATGAGTATAGAAGTGTATGAAGGAAAAAGAATGAAAAATGAAATATAAGAAGTACGAATTCTTGAATATTTGTATCCTATCATAAAATATACTCCCTCTGTTTTAGGAAAAGAGTTACTTTTCCTATTTTCACAATTGTTAAGGCAAGATGAGAGAGAATAACTTTTTTAATTTATTTCCAGATTTACCCTAACAAAAAGTTTAATACTAGGTATATCTTTATAACGAGAATAATAACATTTCTTAAAATAACAAGGGTAGTTTTGAAAGTTTGTTATATTGAAAATGAAAGTAACTCTTTTGTTGGAACAAAATTTTAAAGAGAAAGTAACTCTTTTCCTGAAACGGAGGGAGTATAAAGTATGAAGTATGAAGTATGAAGTATCTTCGAAGAAGTTTTCTTCACATAAGAAAACCGAAGTATACGTAAATTGTATACGAAGAATATATTTGAGAAGCATATAAGAAGTATCGACACTAAGAAATGAAAAATATCCATAAGAAATAAGAAGTTTCAATCTCTTTTGAAGTACTCATTGCGTAAGAAATCCGAAGTAATAGAAGTATCCGTCTTCAAGAAGTACTTAATATTGAGAAGTATGGAGTATAAACAATAGAAGTATTGATAATAAGAAATGAGAAATATCCATAAGAAGTAAGAAGTATCAATCTCTTACGAAGTAGTCGTTGCGTGAGAAATCTGAAGTATAAGAAAATAGAAGTATATGTCTTCAAGAAGTACTTAATATTGAGAAGTATGAAGTATAAACAATAGAAGTATTGATCCTTGAAGAAGTACCTTTACCATAAGATATATAATCAGTATGAAGTATCGAATCTTGGAGAAATATTCTCTCGAAAGAAATATGATATATATCCGAAGTATCAAATATTAATCCTTGAAGAAGTATTCTAGTATTAGTTCATTTTTTCCCTTGATGCCCCCTGTAAAGCAACTATCAAATATATAAAATGATTAGTTTGTTGATATTTTCTTCGAGCTTTCTTTGTATGCTATTTTTGTACCTGAAATAAAATCATCAGATAAATTGGTTAATGAGTGTGTATATGTGAGACCGAAAGGATTTAGTATACCTTGGGCTCTATTGAGGGCTGTCTCATATAGTAATTTCTCTCGGAACAGGAGGAAACTATGAGGACCCTGAGCATCATCTATGTTAGATGACACCTGATACAATAGCTAATGTCATATAGGGTATCTCTTGCTGGCGAATGTACCCAATAGTCAACACTCAAGACATTTTACATGGGTCTTCTCTGAGAGATTGCATTAGATGTTTTTCCCTATATGAGCGCAAGCTATTGTACTTTCAGTGATGTTGTGTGTAGAGCGCAAGAATAATTAATGTCATGTAAGGTATCTTTTGCTGGCGAATGTACCCAATAGTCATGATTTCAGACATTTTACATGGGTCTGCTCTGAGAGATTTACCTTGTATGAGCGTAAATTATTGTACTTGCATCGGCTGTGAGTAGCGCAATTGAATACTGTAGAGGGCAAGAATAATTAATGTCATGTAAGGCATCTCTTGCTGGCGAATGTACCTAATAGTCATGATTTCAGACATTTCACATGGGTCTGCTATGAGAGATTGACCTTGTATGAGCGTAAATTATTGTACTTGCATTCATGTTGCGTGATGCGCAACTGGATACCCTGTGAAAAAATGATCCTCCCTGCATTTGGAAAATGGATTGAAAGCAGTCTATGGAAATGATTCATTATCACCCTGCGGTATAATAATTACTAGCAGCACATTTTAGTTTGTATGACTTATGATGGTTAAGCATTAAATCAAGCTTAACAAGTTAAAAATGATAAATACAAGGAGTAAAAGCATCATATGAACATACTATAAATGATAAGTAATCAAATGTTTTCTCCTTTAGCATGCTAAGTTGCGGATGTTGTTCAAATTGCTATGGGTTAGTAGTAAAACTAAATGTCATCTGCTAGGATTATTCAAAAGAATAAACATTAAAGACTTCATATATTATCATTTAGTTTCATGAGCTGGTAACAAGATTTTGAGCTGAGGTACTCTATTACGTAATACACTATTCAGATAAGAACTTTGTGCTCTAACGTGCTGCATGAGATCTGCACAAGCATGTTATCGTGCATTTCAAGTGAGTTGAATATTAGTTAAGCTTCAGGTAAGCTCAGAGCTATGAGTAAGCATGAGCACTCAGGTATTCATGGATTCATTTAGATCAAAGCATTTGTATTAAATTAGAACTGGTAATACTTAGCTCATTTAAGATAAAGCTGGTGCTCTGTCAGGTTTTTGGTATTTCCACAACTTGATTTGAGTTATTACCATGCATCTGTACTGTCCTCATGGCACAAGCAAATCAGATTTTTCTGTTCAAGTATCGATCTTATCTTTGAAATAAGTTTTGAGTTGCTATAATGTTGTGTCTTTAACAGTACAGGTAACTGTAGAGCGCAGGTGAACAACGAGTTACAAGAGTGAAATTTTGTAGAACGCAGGAGAGATGCATGTTGTGCCATTGGAAACTGTAGTGCGCAAGTATGCTGCGAACTGCAAAAATGAAAACTTTAGAGCGCAAGTGAACTGCGGGAATTGTGCGATCCATAATGCGGACCTAGCTGCGTGAATAGTGCGCTCCGGACTTTGAGTGAGAATTGATGCGTATGATGGGAAATGCTACGAACCAAATTGGGTTGCGCCATCATGGGCTTGAGCTTTAGTAAGCTATGGATCATGTTAGGTTGTGTTTGATGGGATTGAGATTTACTTCAACCTGGTGCATTTCATTTTGGTACTTTCGACTTGCCCCCGAGTGTATCATTATCCTATGGTTGCTGCATCTTTGAAGTACCTTCCATATGTATCTTTAGTCTTTGTCGGGATGGCGTTAATTTTGTGCCATTATCAGATTGGAGTTGACGTATTAGAGTGAGTTTGGACCGCAAGTAATGCGAGGTTGGCAAGTGCATGCCATATTTGTACGGTGGAACTTGGGATGCCACGTAGTAATTGGGCAGCTTGGATGTGGCTCTTGTTGGGTGCTAAAATGAAATTCAGATGAATCGTCAAATGCAGAACCTAACAAAGAGATCGTTTCATCGGACATGCTTGTTTTTGTGCCAGTCATTGATCCAAGAAGATATTCGTGAAAATGAACTGCAAATCAGTCAAGTCGTGACTCGGAGATTCCAATTAAATCCTTTAACTTTTCCAGTAACTAATCACCGAAGGCACTTGACTTCTCAGAACACCAGAAGTATGAGCCTTGACCACCCAGGACTTGTACAAGAAAAGAATTTCCAGAACTATCGGTCGGGATTTCTTTAATCATTACTATAGAACTTTCTGGAACGTCACTGAGCATAGCCAATCTTTCAGTAGAACTATCATCCCCAACGAATGAGATGCGCAAATCTGAGTTTGGTAACAGAGTCAGGTTCAATTTTCCCCAAAAGGATTGTTCAAATTCAGAAGGGAGAAACCAAGTCATCTCAATAGTGGATCCAATTCTTTATGTTGTTTCCCCATACTCATAAGGGAACTTATAGACTTTCATGAGAAGGTCAAGCCGGACATGCATCTTTCAGCAGTTGGAAAAAGAAGTGACCCTTGCTTGATGACCTTTCCAACACAAATCGATACAAGAGGCATAAACAAGCATCTGATACAGTTGAACTGCTGCGCTCCGGACATTAGGGCTTAATAGGTTCTAGTCATCTGCTCCTGAATTTTATTAGAATATTGGTGCAGGAAGAAATGATGCTTGCGAAACTGGATTAGAATTATGGTGCTGGTTTAAAATTTGCGGAGTAATACTTGTGTTGTGGGATTATAACTTGCAGGAACTAGGATTGCGGAACTAAGTACTGCGGAATTGAAACATCAGAAATGAGGCTTGCGAATTGATCTTTTCTCATTGATTCTTATGCTTTGACATGCTAACTCTGGTGCCACGTAGCCTAATGCACTCTGAAATCTACTACTTATTACGTGCTTATCGATCTTTGCAAATATTCTTGCCAGTCCAAAATCTAATAGCTTTGCATTGTAATTCTCGTCCAGCAAAATGTTGCTCGGTTTCACATTGTAGTGTATTAGCGGCTGATGGAAAGCTTCATGCAGGTGAGCGAGTCCTTTTGCAGTTACAAGAGCTATCTTGAATCGATAGGACCATGATATACAAGGACTAGATGGGGATTTATCATGAAGTTTTGAATGAAAGCTTCTGTTTGGAGCATAATCATCTATCAGAAGTTGCAACCTAGGGGTCCAATAGTAACCCTTAATTGTTGCTGCAACCTAGGGGTTTGTCAAGTGCGCCTTAGTACTTCTATTCACCATCTGTTGTTGTCATGGGGTAAGGATGATGTTGGTTTTCTGAAGTTTGATTTTATAAGAAGTTCTACCAAGTTGGAGTTCCTTGCACAAATATAAATGGAATTCAGAATGTTTATAAATGCTTATGTGGTTGTGATCGGGTGAAGATCAGTGTGTTTTCTCAAAGTCCTGAGATGTGGGGAGAGGCCTTTTTCTCTACTGCAGTTGAAGTGTGGGTTGCTTTTTTGGATTGCAGTTCATTCTTGTGCATTATTAGTTATTCTTCCAACTTGTTTGGTGAGTTTAAAATGTGTTCCGTTCGACACTTTAATTATATTTTTCCGGGGTTATTCGAACTACAACTTGGGGCTTTAGTTCTTCGTGTATCGGTATTTACTATGGATCATGGTAATTGGTTAGACCGACTTGTTCGATCCTATTTTGCATCAGTTGGCAGGGTCTCTTCCCATCTGCTTAAAGTTGTAAGTTTAGCAGCTGAACTTGTTGGAATGTATGTTTTTACTTCTATGTTGACGCTTACACTTTCAAGAAGTTGCTTAAGATTCTTCAGAATTTTTCACATGATTGGTAACATGGATACAACGAGTTACCAAGTAATAGTTGATGACTGCCTTTTCTTTCTCAGCAAGTATGCTTGCTGGATATTTGATAGAGGCAAGATGTTCGCTAGTGAAGGGTATTTTTCTTTTGTTGCTACTTATAAATGTTTTATTTATACTTGGGTCATTGTTCTTCTTGTTTCCAATTTGAAAGATGCATCTGGTAAAGCTTGTTTTTATCGATTATTTATATATTTGCTTAAAGTCTCCAATTCAGATGGTACTTTTCTAGAGCTCTATGATTTTACTCTTGTGCCAAGATGGGACTATATTCATTTGGAATTTTCTGGGTTAGTGCTAAGAAGAATGGAGTGATTTCCTATGGTATTTGTTCGAGTATGCTTCCCTAACCATTTTGCAACAATTGAAGGTGTTGCATTCTGGCATGTGCATCTACTTGCTTTTGTAATTCCATATGCAGCTGAAGACATGGAACAGCTTTGAAGCATTTGAATTGTTGTAAATGAGAATTCGCAATTGTAAATTGCTCCGAGGTGAAATTGATGAGATGGTAACCAATTCCTCCATCTGGTTTGTAATACATTGTAAGTTTCAAATTGTTGTTGATGGGTTTGTAAAATTTCTCTGATGTTTTTTCCATTGTTGATATTTCTGGTGTTATCTTCAATTTAGATAGACCTCTGCAACCCCATGTCACAGGTTGGATAAATCCATTACTCGTCCCCCTCCTTCTAGCGCCAAACTGTAGTGACCAAAAATCTGATCACCACAACCAAAGATAATAATCAAAATTAACAGAAAAAAGAGAAGAAATCGAGACAAGTGATTTAACGCGGTTCGGCCATGATTAGCCTACACCCACGGGTACTGAAGTTGGGGATTCTTATTCATTCCTCTAGGTTATAGTGAAAAATGTGATCGAAGAGAAGAGTCCGCCCAAAAGTCCCTTCTCTTTACCTATTGATTTAGCATTTATAGGGAAAATGAAAATGACATTTATTAAAATTCCCTTTGCCACGTGTTAATAATGTTTGCTGTCATGTATCGATTGAATCCGCTACGTGTCGATTGAGCTTGCTACATGTCGACATAAGAGAAAAGGAGGAAGGAGGAGGTGGTACTTTCATTGAGAGGAGTTAGTGGGATTGCTTCAAACTATACCAGCTTCAGGTGTGCAATAATTAGTGTGTCAATAGCAGGTATAAAGTACCTTATGCGCTGCAATAATTGTGAAGTACGCTGCAACCAATTAAGAATGTAGCAGCAGTATACAACAACATCAGGTACATAACAATGCAACTTCATGTCACGTCCATTATAGTCAGCATCAGGTGTACAAAATCTTGTGCACAAAACGTTCTTAGTGGAAGCATGACAGTAAGCTTCACATGTATTGTGATTTTAAAAGGAATCTATTGATTTGTGTGCACCAATGATTGGGTCTAATGATGAGTTAGTTTTTAGATGGAGTGGTGTGCATGGATAGTGAGTGTTTCTCTCAGAAGCTTAGATGGTGATTGGTGCAATAGTGAGTGTTGCGCTGCTTGTAGTGCGCTGAGCGCTGCTTGCTGTAATGCGCTCAAAATTTGTTTTGCGCTTTTGGTTTGCTGCTACTTCTTGGCACTTATATATTTGCTGATGACTAATCTTGGATTCAGATTGTGCAGCGAGTTGTTGAAGGTTATGCAAGGAATGGGTACACGAGATTTACAGGGGTTGTGATGACGGTGAAGAAGGTTAGAAGAAGAAATGATGAACACAGAGATGGTGCTGGCAGATATTATTCGAAGAGGAGTAAATGGCTAGAGATGATGAGACTCGACCTGTGGTGGATCATAGTGGTTTTTGATGATATGACATTTATAGAGGAGTTGAGTAGTGGAGTCTATGGGTGGCAGTAATGGCTACGATAGTGGTTGCTGCTGTTGCTACTCGAGCATGGCAGTTAGGATGGGGTCGCAGCTATGATACTCCCATTGGCAGTGAGAATTGTTGGATGCTCGATTCTGTGGTAACTTGCGAAACACACGTAGGATTGGAGTTTGAGAAAAACACAAAACAATGAGTGACGGTGTTGTTTTCTAATCGAGCTAGAGATAAGATAGAGAACACATTGGCAATGATTAGCCGAGAAGTCAGGGTGTTGTTGGATTTAAGTTGCTACCGTCGATATTGTGTGATGAATGGCTATGAAGTGAAGTCATTTTGTAGAAGTTGAGAAGGATCAGGAGAAGTGGGACGCAAGTAATAAGAGTCTTGGTCGAGAATTTAGTGAGTAGAGCAAGTTCGTGCCGTTGATAAAGTTTCATGAATGTTTAGAGATTAAGAGGTGGTATAGAGTTTGAATTGAAGTAGGATACGTGAGCTATAAAAGAAGTTGCAAGCTACAGCAAAGGGGACATCGCATATACAGCCGGAGACAGAAGCTCACGTATACCTGGACAACTTCACGTCCAGAGAAGAAAAGACGCAGACAGAAAAGGGTTAGTTGTAATTCTTATTAATTAATTTTTATGGCTTTTAAGAAAGCCATGTTGGGCTAATTCTCTTGTTAGGGCGAAAGAATGAATTTGTAGAGATAATTTTCTTTGCGTTTTAAAACTAGGGTTTTCAACTGTACGAACTAAATATCAATATTTTGTCTCTCTCTCAATGTTTTACCTTCTCGATGATTTTTCATGTTCTATGCCATGTATAGTTCATTGTTTGATTAGTAGAAGGACTCGTTGAAACCTTGTATGAAATCGTTTTATGAATATTCTTTGACTATTTATGCCACGTATACTTAGTACTTTCGAAATTCTACCTTAGGTTGAGAAGAAACAATTCTTTTCGGAAATTCTTTATTCGATTCTTAAATTAAAAATCTTCCGTGTATTAGTAGCTAGATTTGCTACTGTACATGAGTAAAATTGAGACCCTATGTGACGAACGCAATTAAACCCTGATCTACAACGGATTCCAAGAACCTTAACGTTTTCCTCTTATTGTTTTCAAACTTTATTAAATAATCTTAATTCATTAGTTAATTTAATTCTTTATAAACAAAACCTAAAAAAATATTTTAATACAAACTCCTCGTGGGAACGAACTGTATTTGCTCTTGTCTACATCTTTCGACATTGTGCGCTTGCGGTAAAACAAAGTCGGTTTTCCGACGTATCATTGATCGAAGGAACCAAAAAGAGAAAATATCTAATTGTAGCCAAAGATTATTTCACTAAATGGGTAGAGGCCAAAGCCCTTGCACTAATCAAGGATACAAATGTATTTAAGTTCCTATTTGAGAATATAATCTGTAGATTTAGAATTCCAGTAGCCATAGTCTCTGATAATGGGAAGCAATTACAAGGGAAAAATATAGATATGCTTTTTGAAGCCTTCAATATACAAAAAAACAAGTCAACCCCACTTTATCCACAAAGTAATCGACAAGCCGAAGCAACAAATAAGACAATTGCCATGAATCTAAAGAAAACTCTTGATGGTCATCATAAACGATGGTGTGAACAACTTCACAACACGTTATGGTCACAACAAGAAGGGAATCCAATGGTGAATCACCATTTTTACTTACTTATGGAACCGAAGAAGTTATTCCAACGGAAGTCATCCTACCCACTACAAGAACATAAGCATGGGAGAAAAATTTTAATTGAGATTTAATGTTGGAAAAATTGGATGACTTAGAGGAAAGAAGAGAAGTTACACTTCAGAAAATGGAGAATTATCAAAAGAGACTAGCAAGAGAACATAGTAAAAAAGTAAGAATGCGGAATTTTGTGGAAGGATAATATGTTTTACGGCAAATCCTGGAATATCAAAGAGATAGAGCAGCTGGAAAATTTGCACCTACGTGGGGAGGACCTTATATTATACAAGGCATTGCAGGACAAGGGTCATACCATTTACGAAATATGGACGGAGGAATTTTGCGACATCCTTGGAACTCCTAATATCTCAATCCATACTATCCTTGATCCATAATGCAATTGTGCAAAAGTCTGCGTCCATAATAGGTAAAGCACAACAAATGCAATTTCCCAAAGAACTCAACTAAATGTCTATGATTATAGGATTAACCGCAACTAAGATGTCTAAATATTATATTGATTATTATAAGCAGGTACTCTCTACTATAGAAAACAAAAGCAACTAGCAAGGCAGTTATATGACAATTCGATTTCACATTAGGTAAAGCTACAAATGTAACCTCTCTAAGAAAGTTCATATCTATGAGTGTATGACTATTGGATCTTTCACCAACAGGGGAGCCTAACGTGATATTGTTTGTTGTATCTTTATCCATTTTTAGGAGACTTCGGGACCACATCCTAATTTCCTCCTGGCCCGAGTGAAGTTAGATATGTGTTACACCCATAATATAACTCAAGGTACAGAATTTCCTTGCGGTTAAATAAAATTACACTCATACAATAAATTGATAACTAATATATATATTCAAAAATCTGTTTCACAGAAATAAAGTTACAAGGAAAGATAAGAACGCAATTATAATAAAGGGATAAAGAATAACGAAACAACCGAGAAGAAAAACTAAGGAGAAGGAAGAGTGCCTTTGTAAGCAGGATTATGCGGAACTTCTCTGTGTTTATAAAATCTTTTAAATCCATCGGCTTCTACTTGGTCAAGAGTGTTATTGACTACTTTTGCAATTTTAGCTTTAGCTTCGACTCTTAACCATTCAATTGTAATCTCTTCTGTTTTTAATCTCCGCTTTAAATTGAGTTATATCAGTCTCATATGTCTGGATTCTTCTTTTCAAAAATATTATCTTCCCTCTTTCAGTAGCTAGATCTCGGAAAAGGCTTATATTTTTCTCATCCTCATGTCTAAGAGTCTCCTCAATATTCTTAACCTTGGAAGATGAAAGTTTAAGTTGAGCTTGCGCATCACTGACTTTTGAGGAGACAAGCTCGAGATCAGATTGTGCTTCATTAACCTTAGAAGAAGAAAGCTCAAGTTTTTTATTGAGTTCTTTAATTCTGGAAGTTGCGGCATTAAGCTTTTCTTCACCCTTGACATCTCTAGTCGTTGTATCCTTCAACTTCTCTTCAAAACCTGAAAATTAAAATAATGAATTAACCAATGAGAGAATACTTTTAAAAATGAAGTTTTCGATCAAATACGATACCTCTTGTGAGGGATTCAACCTCTACCAATCCACGAATCATTGCATCTTTTGTAATATCCAGGAAATCATATTCTTTCGAGAGTTTACTATAAACGGCTTTGAGTCGTTCGAGATGATGTTGATACTGAGTTAATTATGTTTCATTATCCCGCACACGACTTAACTCAGATGTGCATTTCGTTATTTTTTGTGCAACCGAAGGATGTTTCTCTCACAATGAATAACAGAATCAGATAAGTTTAAGATTGAGGCTTGAGCATCCGAAAGGGATTTTCTTTTGACAGGAGCTTCTGCGGTAGGATTATATTTGTCTTCAATAAGTTGAGCGATATACGAAGAAAGTTTTGATTAGTGATGTGGTCCAGATTGTGAAAATCCCAAAAGAATATTTTTTCGCTCTATAAAAAGCTTACGGTTCTCTTCTTCTAGTTTTTCAGATATGGCTCGTGCCTCAAATACGCAACCTTTGGTCCACAACAAAGTGGCATTAAACTCGGATTTCTTGCGAAGTTTTTCCACCTATAAAAGTCGATGACATGACTCAAGTTCATTATATTTATGAATAAAGAAACCATGATTGTCTAGGAGATCATTGAATTTTGTCTCCACCTTCACATTCTCATTATTAACTTTTACAACATGATCTTTCAACTATGTAATCCTACGCTGCATCTTAGACAAGATCTGAATCCCCCGTTAATCCCATAAAGTAATTTATAAAAAAAATAAGGTAAAAGGTAACTAAAAGAAAGAATGAAACCTTGGTTCTTAAGATTCAACACTTGTTGACGAAGCTCGTCATTTTCCCGTTGCAAATCCGAGACATCACCTTTACAGCTCTGAATCGGGACTCCATCATAGAGGACTGTGCCTTATAAAATTGGTATGCAGTATGTACAAAGTTTTGACCCCGCCCAAGATGCAAAATTAAGACTATAATTAGAACAGAAAATAAGAAGAAGTTAAAGAGTAAAGAAACGATTAAAATACATGTAGAAGACATTGTTGCAGGAAGGAGTACACTTGTCCATCTGCAAGTGCCAGTGTGTCCGCAAGTGAAGAGGGTTCATTGATGCGAAATGAAGGATCAACATCTTCACCCTGATCTCTTAACCAGGCATCTCTGTCCACATCATAAGGAATAACTTCCATGGGTTTAAACAATCTGGAAACTGACAAGCTATCATATATGACCGAAAGAGAGTTGAATGGTATTGAGAAAAGGTTCTTTGACATGAAACATTTGAAAGCTTCTTCTTCATTATCTAAGAGAACAGAAGTCTCTGCAACTCCCTCTTTTCTGCTTGATTGCGGAAATTCCATGTCTTGCTGAACGCCATCAGTATCAGCCATGCTGGCAACAACAGCTCTTACAAGATTAGCCTCTTCCATAGTACTTGGAGGCACGATAACTGTGGTACCAATACTTGTTGGCTCATTTCCTTAGTAGTATGTGCTTCCAGAGATACTTCTTCTAAAATAATTATGTGATCTCCTTAAGGGTTGCGATCATCTTCATCAGTTGAACCATCTTCATTAGAAGCAGCTTCAATTGTCTCATCATCAGGAACAGGATAAAATTGAAGATAAAAATAAATATTATGAGCAATGGCTTGAACGTAGGATCGTTGGTGGCAATAGAAATATCTTCCATAACACTACCTTGACCTACAGATTTAAAGTTCGTCAATTGAAGAAGATCATGTTGGTCTTCTTCTTGTCTCACTACGGAAGAGCTTCCATCACCCCTTAAGAGTAGACGATTTTGAGGAGAATCGTGAATCTCTCCCTCTTCCCTCTCTGTAGAAGCACGGGGAACACCCTTTGTTTTCTTCCGACCCTGTAGATACATCGTAATACTTTATTGGTGAAATTCTAGAAACAATAAAAGATGTTGTTGAATACATTAATACCTTTTCTCGAAGAGGTACAACTTTGAGTTTTAATCTCACAACATCTCGCGTACCTTCATCCACTATGGCTCAGTCTCCGGTTCATCTTGCGGCTATAAAAGAAAAAGGGAGATTCAATTATCAAAGGGAAATCATAAATCACTAAGTAACATATAAAGCAAAAAAAGAAGGATAGGAATTCTATGTACCTCGGCAACAAGAGAAAACTTGAAATCAACAAAATTTAATCGACAAGGGCAATACTCGTTGAAGCGAGTAAGAAGATTATGAATTACGTTGTTGGAGGAAGATCCGATAATCCCTGGACCCTTAATAAGAAAAGGGGTGCGATACCATTTATAATCATGATTTTCCTGCACTCTTTTCTTGAGAGGAAGCTTTGTCTCTGGAATATTCTTTAGCTTCGCATTTTCAACTTCTGAAAGAAAAAGAATCCCCTCGCCACTTTTACGGTTTGGGCTAACATTCCACCTCTTGAAATTTTTTATGAAAACATTGTCTGAATATGTGGCATGGAAATTCTCTATTGTATAAAACTTGCGTAATGAAGGGTCTGGAACATAGCACATAAACCCGGTTCTTCTTGGCTATGCAAGTTGCACTCATCAAGTATTCACCACCAATTCCCGTTGTATTACGTAATGGACCGTACTAAACTGTGTCGGGATTGATTACGGCTCGCAAGAACTTCGAATTGATAAGAATTATCCTTTTGATATAAAGGAAGTTGTAAACCATCATCTATAGCTCCTGTGGGAATTAATAACCTGTTGTAGGAATATTGAAAACCCTTTATCATTTCCAGAGTGATTTCATCCTCAGCGCAATCATAAAAAGAGACTTTAAATCCTTCAAAACCATGATCCCTTTTAAAATCCTCTAGATTTACAGACCTGAAGCTATAACTTTTATGAGCCCGTTTGTCCTTGGGGACAGGATTATTCATTGCGGCACGAATACTTGCGGACATTAAGGGTTCCGAAGAACGACTCCTCGCTACAGGATGACGAGATGATTTCCTTAATAAAGGTTGATCGTCCTAGTGAGAAGCATCTCCAGTGATCTTAGATTTACCTTTTCCAGCAATGATGGATTTTTATATACACAAGAAAAATAATAAGTTAATTAAAGATCAAAAAGTAAGAATAAAGTTAAAAGGTTGCAAAAACAAAAGAACAGTGAAATAATCATTGTTCTCTAATAAGGAGAAATCAAGGGTCATATCAAAATAACCAATCATCAAAAGAAAAAATCAATAACTCTACAATTATCTTTCATTTCCATAACAGTAAAGAGGCAAGAACATTATCATTATCATCATTATTTAACTTAAAAGAATCTACATATAAAGAATAATTGTAGCACCCGTAATTTTTGCATGAAGCTTACTCAAGGTTGCGTCATGGCATGGGTTGAAGCTTCATCCTAAGCGTATAAAGCTTAATTAAATAAGCGTTAGGGGGTGTGTACATTGACCTTGAATATTCGAGAACGCATCATAGTGTTAAGGCACTATGAGCCATGATGCATCATGAAATGCATCACCGAGCCAAAGTGGCATAGGAGGGACGCATCATAGTGCAAAGGCACTATGAGCCGTGATGCATCATGAAATGCATCACCGAGCTAAAGGAGCATAGGAGGGACGCATCATAGTGCAAATGCACTATGAGCCGTGATGCATCATGAAATGCATCATCGAGCCAAGAAATGCATCACCATGATGCATCAGCTAGTTTATTTGCAACGGCCTTGGCAACGGCTTTGGGCAGTCGATGGATGACATTAATGTTTCTAATATTTACATATAGAAATGTGAATATTATATATATAGGGAGGAGGTGTTGGTAGGAAATAGTGGAATCTTAGCTATGCGAACCGATGAAAGGCACAAATGGCCTTGACGCGAATAAGAGAAGCATCATAGTGCAATGGCACTATATGCCGTGATGCATGACCCAATGCATCACCGAGCCAGAGTTACGAGAGTTGAAGCATAATAGTGCAAAAGCACTATTATGCCGTGATACTTTGTCAAGCAAGCTTTGTCGCTTGGCTTTGGCAAGAAAGCCTTATTTGGTTTCATTCATAGCTTCACCGAGAATGCTGTGCAACGGCTTTGGCAAGAAATGTCAATTTCCGGATTTGGACACCAGATGGATGACATCTATGTTTCTAATATTTATTTGTAGAAATGGTAATTGTACACATATAGGGAGGAGGTGTTGGTTGAATATGCATGAGCGGAAATGCACATGTAAACGCGATGTGGCCTATGCGATCTATGCTTGGTCTTTGGCCTTGCAATAAAATGGGAAGCAATGTTTACTTTGCGATAGTTATGCACAAGCTAGTGCATATCTTGCGAAATTCCTTCAGCCTACACGGACTAGACTTTGCTTGGCTTTTGGCCTTGCGATGAAGTTGGAATCGGAGTTGGCTTTGCCTTAATAGGCTTAAGTTGCTAGTCCCTTACGAAATGACCCTCTGATGAACTACGGTCATGCTTGATCCCATCAAGGTACGGGTTGGGTACGTAAGCAGCCGCAAAGCAATGCATTGAGGTGCAGCATCTTGTCGCTCATATCATCTATGTATGAAGATGATTGTGACATTTTGGCAACTCATATCATCTGGCTCGGCAAGGATAAGCAAGAGATGATTATTGCTACATTGATGGGGTAGTTGCGCAATAACATCCGATGGATTGTTCATACTCCCTTGGAACCTTCACGGTGTGAAATATCATGCGTTTGGGTGTTGCACCCTTTGCAAGAGAAAGGTAAGTACCGGCTCCAGCGCATGGTCGAAATAGGATTGATGATGCGATAGCTTAGGCTTGAAATAGCCCAAGTGTTGGTCCAAGGCTTAAGTTAGGCCTTGACAATGATCAAAATAAGGTGATGCTTGCGAAAGGCATCCCCGCCAGCTATTATAGTTTTAACCCTCGGAAAAATGATAGTAAATGGAATAGCCTTGCACCCTTGTAAGTCAAGTCTGAGCTTGGAATATGGAGACTAAGGTCGGAGCACCATGCTTGCAAAGCGAAAAATTCACCTGCACTTTCCAGCGAGAAGCTAGCCTCTAAGGCATGGTGATTTCCCTTTCTAGCATCACGGATTGGGGAGTTCTTACCTGCACGGCGCAGCGCGCCGGAGGCGGAATTGGCCGGTCCGTGACAAATGGTATCAGAGCCAGTTACGAGAAAACACTAGTGACTGTGAGTATTGGAATCGTCAATGAGCAATTTGTATTATGACTATAATATTATCCTTAAAAAGGAAATATAAAGGTTGGAAGAGTAGGCCAACTGTATTGCAAAAATTAGAATGGATAAATAAGGCTAAGTGCCTGTACAAAGGAAAAATTGTAACTTACAAGTTACTCCGCTAAGATTTGAACGCGCTCATGTGTACTGTGAGTTTGCCAGAAAACCGTTTGGAACGGCGGCTGGTATCCGACTACCCTTGATACTGGGACTGATCACCCCTCAACTGTGTGGCACGGTGTGTGATGTCAAGTTTTGCTAGCACCCACTCACGAGTGGAAGATCATCCGGGACGATGGCTTGCATCCGACTGCACTGGCATTAGAGATTGGTCCTCACAGTACTATGCAAATTATTTATAAACTAAAGATGACCCTTTTTACAACCCTTGTGAATCATAGCGACTCTTAAGTGCATGGAATGGGACGTCCACTTAAGATCTCGTGTTTGAGTAAATTATTTTGCATTTTTGAGCATGTGGTATGGGACGCATGCTAAGGGATTCAATATGAGTTTACTCCTGAAAGTTATAAAACCTTTGTTGATCCTCGGGCATGCGGAATGGGACGTGTGTCTGAAAGGTCTCCATTGGCGTTTATGGCAAATCTTAGGCCCTATTAGGATTTGGGGTGCGGTGTGGGACGTATTTTCAGAAGTCTAATTGGTGCTCATTAACAATAGCTGGAACCTTGCGAGATTTTTGTGCATCCTGGAATGGGACAAGTGGATATGAAACTTAAGTTGATGAAGTTTTTCCACAATAGCTTGAGTTAAATTTCAAGGACGAAATTTTTTGAAGGTGGTAAGATAGTAGCACCCGCAATTTTTCGCATGAAGCTTACTCAAGGTTGTGTCATGGCCTGGGTTGAAGCTTCATCTTAAGCGTATAAAGCTTACTTAAATAAGCGTTAGGGGGTGTTTACATTGACCTTGAATATTCGAGAACGCATCATAGTGCTAAGGCACTATGAGCCGTGATGCATCATGAAATGCATCACCGATCCAAAGTGGCATAGGAGGGACGCATCATAGTGCAAAGGCACTATGAGCCGTGATGCATCATGAAATGCATCACCGAGCTAAAGAAGCATAGGAGGGACGCATCATAGTGCAAATGCACTATAAGCCGTGATGCATCATGAAATGCATCATCGAGCCAAGAAATGCATCACCATGATGCATCAGCTAGTTTATTTGCAACGGCTTTGGCAACGGCTTTGGGAAGTCGATGGATGACATCAATGTTTCTAATATTTACATGTAGAAATGTGAATATTATATATATAGGGAGGAGGTGTTGGTAGGAAATAGTGGAATCTTAGCTATGCTAACCGATGAAAAGCACAAATGGCCTTGACGCGAATAAGAGAAGCATCATAGTGCAACGGCACTATATGCCGTGATGCATGATCCAATGCATCACCGAGCCAGAGTTACGAGAGTTGAAGCATTATAGTGCAAAAGCACTATTATGCCGTGATACTTTTTCAAGCAAGCTTTGTCGCTTGGCTTTGGCAAGAAAGCCTTATTTTGGATTCATTCGTAGCTTCACCGAGAATGCTGTACAATGGCTTTGGCAAGAAATGTCAATTTCCGGATTTGGACACCAGATGGATGACATCTATGTTTCTAATATTTATTTGTAGAAATGGTAATTGTACACATATAGGGAGGAGGTTCTGGTTGAATGTGCATGAGCGGAAATGCACATGTAAACGCGATGTGGCCTATACGATCTATGCTTGGTCTTTGGCCTTTTAAAAAAATGGGAAGCAATGTTTACTTTGCGATAGTTATGCACAAGCTAGTGCATATCTTGCGAAATTCCTTCAGCCTACACGAACTAGGCTTTGCTTGGCTTTTGTCCTTGCGATGAAGTTGGAATCGGAGTTGGCTTTGCCTTAATAGGCTTAAGTTGCTAGTCCTTTACGAAATGACCCTCTGATGAACTACGGTCATGCTTGATCCCATCAAGGTACGGGTTGGGTACGTAAGCAGCCCAATGCAACGCATTGAGGGGCAGCATCTTGTCGTTCATATCATCTATGTATGGAGATAATTGTGACATTTTGGCAACTCATATCATCTGGCTCGGCAAGGCTAAGCAAGAGATGATTGTTGCTACATTGATGGGGTAGTTTCGCAATGCCATTTGATGTATTGTTCATACTCCCTTGGAACCTTCAGGGTGCGAAATAGCATGCGCCTGGGTGTTGCACCCTTTGCAAGAGAAAGGTAAGTGCCGGCTCCAGTGCATGGTCGAAGTAGGATTGATGATGCGATAGCTTAGGCTTGAAATAGCCCAAGTGTTGGTCCAAGGCTTAAGTTAGGCCTGAACAATGATCAAAATAAGGTGATGCTTTCCAAAGGCATCCCCACCAGCTATTATAGTTTTAACCTTTGGAAAAATGATAGTAAATGGAATAGCCTTGCACCCTTGTAAGTCAAGGATGAGCTTGGAATATGCAGACTAAGGTCGGAGCACCATGCTTGCAAAGCATGTTTGGAAAGGATCATACGTGTAGCGATACGAATGTAGCTTGAGGGACGTGGGAACTACGTCTCGAGTTAAACGCATATAAGTCATGCATGGAAAGCAAAAAATTCACCTGCACTTTCCAGCGAGAAGCTAACCTCTAAGGCACGGTGATTTCCCTTTCTAGCATCACGGATTGGGGAGTTCTGGCCTGCGCGGCGCAACGCGCCGAAGGCGGAATTGGCCGGTCCGTGACAATAATGGTCAAACAAACATGAAAATAAAAAACACGAGAATTACTTACAGAGGAGTGAAATAATCTCAGAAGAACACTTTGATAATAGGAAAAACTGGATCCCGATGAAAGAATCTTAAATTACAGAAGGTTAAAAGAATGAACAGATGTTGAAGAATCTTTGAAAAACTTAAAGGAATGAAAAAGGATACAACTTTAAGAAGGTGAAGACAAAAGGTGTAAAGAATAGAATGAAGAAAATTATTGGTATTAAATAGAAGAAATCTGAAACCGTCGAACCGTCGAAAACTGAAAAGTAACAAAGATTCAGAGATTTGATTTCCTCAGAAAAGCCAACTGACAAAAAACGTACAAAAGAAAGTTAATGCTAGAGAAAAAGCAGGAAAAAATGTAACGTGGGAAAAGAAGTTATTGCATGAGATGGAAAGATTATGAATATTTTTCCTTTCTTCGAACAGCAATCAATTCAAAGAAAAGGAAAAAGGAGGAAAATTATGAGAGAATGAATTCTGAAGTGCACGTGTATGAAGACTATTGGAGAAGTAACGAAGTTATGATAAGATGAGAAATACTGAAGCAAAGCCTTTTTAAAGTATTAAATTGACAGCTGCAAAGATGATAAGATTTGAACCAGACAACATTGGTGCATGACCGACACGTAGGTATTGGGAAAGTAAAATACATTAAACAAAGTAGAGAACATTAATTGCTCGACTGATAACAGGTTGCGAGAAAATATGACACAATAAAAAGTAATAATGAGTATTGATGCATGAGTGACACACATCAACTTTTCAAGCAGCGGAACGCAAAGAATTAAAGCATGACGATTCACTTTAAAGAGCTATGTGTCAAACATGCCATGACTCAAATAAGATTGCAACAGTCATCCTAATTCAAATTCGTAACTTAATTATAAAACCACAAGAAAACTGTGGGATAATCCGTAAGAAACTTCAGGAAGCAAGCAGTACACAGATTCAGACTTTCGGAAGAAACGATCAAACCTTGCAGGAATTGTAGATAGACTTTGCGGAACTACATATCACACTAAGAATGGAAAAGAAAAAACAGATGGAAAGGTGAAATTAGCGGACCCATCAAATTATCTATAAATATCGAGTTCATTAACAAGAAGGGGGGTGGGAAAAAATCTAAGAAGGGAATTTGGAAAAAAAGACGAGAAGTTAGAACAGGGAACTTAGGTATGAAACTTATGTAATTGTCATTTCTTATTCTTTATGATTGACATGATAATAATCTGTAGGAAATCAAATTTGATCTTTGTTTGATTTTATTTCTCTTTCTATCTCTTATGTATAATGGGAACTGTATAATATTAATTGATTCAGTTAATTCTACTCATAGAGGTAAGCAGTTTTACTGTTGAACCATATAAATTCCTATGTCGTTTCATATCAATTTCTTATTGTTTATCATATTCTAAATGATATCATGAGTTGATTCATGATAAGATATTATACTTTAACTGTGAATTCTTCCTACCACAAATCTGATAAAATCCTTCGTTTCATATTCTTAACTATCTTTTCAAACATTTTTCATGTCAAATAAACATGCTTATGTAAATAAACTTTTCACTTTTTGTATCTTGCAAAATTGAATTCTTCCAATTTTTTCTTTTAGATTTTTTCAACCATCTCCGTTCTTTTCTTAATAAAAATGTTTCTTTCTTGGACGACTTATTTTTGAAATTAAAACCTTTTTTCCTTCATCAGGTAGGATAAATCCTTTAATCGTCCCTGTTTCTAGCGCCAAATTGTTTATGCCAAAAAATCTTTTCGACTAAACAACCAATCATATTCTCACATATCAATTTAAAGTTGAAATCGAGTAACACCCAAACATCTTTGTATTGATTTTATAAAATCACTTCTGTACCAAACATAAAATCCTTTCTGTACGATGCATATGATTACTCAAATTTAACATCTCTGAGTTATCATTTTTACAAATTGATTAATTAAGTACAAAAAATCCTTCCATAATATAATTACTTCTCCTAGTTTCATACCTAAAAATATCTTCTCTTTCTTTCTGAGGTTTTTCTTCCTATTTTTTCCCGACCCTCTCTTTGTTGTTTGGCTTCTTCTATTTATAGATTTATTTACTGGGCCCCTCTTTGTGCAACGTGTTATTTTCTCCAGTTTGGTCATCGTTCCTTGATCGATTCTACTTTGGGTCGATGCTCTCGTGTCATTTTATCCAGTCTTGTCGTCATTCTTGGATTGCCTCTTCCTTGGTTCGATCCATTTTATTTCGATGTACCCATCGTTCTTGTATTTCCTCTTTTATCTGGTGTGATCACTAGGTGACAGATCACTTTTAATTGCTTCTTGGTTCGATGACTTATATATCCGACACGTGTCTCCCTATCTTTTTAGACTTCTATTATCTCGATCATTAAAATAATTGGAGTAATTATTATCTTTACTTTCTCGATTATCAAGATAAAAAGTAATCATTATTCTTACTTTTTCGATCTTCAATCATTTAATGCTGTTTGTTTTATTCGATGTACTTCAACTTTCTCGATCATATGTGTCCTTCATGCAATCCATTGTTCAGATGCTTTGTGTCTTTTCGATATTTGATATTTTTAATATTGATTGAGTGGTTCTCGCTCTTTTTAATTTAGTTGCTTCCTATCTCGATCTTCTTCCACGTGTCATGCTTCTTTTATTTACTAACATAGTCGTTGATATGAATCACATATAATCATTTTATACCATTGTTGGTCCAATTTTTATGGTTGTTAAGAGAATAGTAAAACGTACATCTGAATTTTTATTATTGTCGTAGGGAACACAATCATACACGTTTGACAAAACTTTTTCCACTATCGAATCTATTAGATGTGTAGGAACACCAAATTTCGTCTCGAGTAGTATAAAATAACTTTTATTAATAGTTGCAGCATGTGGTTTTTCTGGTTATATATATGATACTAATTATCTGGATAGTTTTTTATACTTTGGTGATGACTTAGGCGTATGCCAGAATCACTTCTTAGGGAAGATGATGTAAGTGATCACTTTTCTAAACAGGTGGTATGTCCATATGCACAATCCATGTTATGTAGACTTCGAGCTACATATTATGCACAATCGGTAGTTAAGTTGATTTTTTAACTACCGATTATGAACAATTGGGTGAGTTTAATGTATTTTGTGAACAATATGATTAGATTAGTTAATTGCTTTTGTAAACAGGTGAACGTAAAATCATTTCATTGAATCGAAAAGGCATACATCGCGTAACATTAAAGGAAATGAAATACAATGAATCATTAGATTACACTTAAACATTTAAGCATATAAGTTGAATCCGAGCAAGGTACTTTCTTCCAAAATCCGTTAGCAATCCTCATGCATAAATGTCTCCCCATGGTTATTTTCATATTGCTGGAGAGCCATCACCCACTGAAAAAAACAAATCAATTATAAGTTTGAATGTTTGAAAACTCTTTTTAATGAACGACTTATTAATTGACACACTTACTCTTGTCACACTAGATTCGGTGTGACGAGTTTGTTTTCTCACTCTTATTTCCTTTTTCAAGGCTTTCAATTGTTCAAACAACTCCTCATACCTTGTCTTAATGCCTCTAAACATCCTACGATTTGGATTTCGTTTAATGCCACAAAAATTTGAAACAAACGCTTCCACTAAGAATCGGTGGTCTGATCCGAAACCCAATCTTCATTTATTGTTGTTAAAGTACGCACTTTCGTACTCGTACGCTGTGATCGTAGCCCACGATCTAACAATGGCCACATCTTAATCAGTATTGTATTGAAGAGCCATATTTAGTGCTTCAAAGGGTCGGGTGAGAATGAGTTTGAAAATGGGAATGAGAATAAGATTGAAAGGGATAGGTAAGAATGAGAATCACCTTGAAAGGGATAGTTTCCTTTTATAGTGTTTAATTACCAACGAGTTTTTTTTTCTTGATTTTCTTAAACTACTGATTGTGATTGTACAAAATGTTGAATTTTTTTACAAAAAGTCAATTTCCAATTTGAGGCCACTTAAGATAATCGATAGTTTAATATTTTCTTAATCTACCGATTGTGATTGTACAAAATGTTGAAATTTTAAAAAAAAAATCGATTTCCAATATGGGACCACTTATGATAATCGATAGTTTTTAAACTACCGATTATGATTGTACAAAATGTTGATTTTTTTAAAAAAAAATGATTTCCACATTGGGGCTACTTATGATAATCGGTAGTTTAAGATTTTTTTAAACTACTGATTGTGCTTGTATATAATGTCAAAAAAAATTATAAAAATTTTGATTTCCAATTTGGGGCGACTTATTATAATCGGTAGTTTAAGATCTTAAACTACCGATTGTGCTTGTATATAATGTCAAATTTTTTATAAAAATTTTGATTTTTAATTTGGGGCGACTTATTATAATCGGTAGTTTAAGATTTCCTTAAACTAACGATTGTGATTGTATATAATTCAAATTTTTTATAAAAATTTTGATTTCCAATTTGGGGAGACTTATTATATCCGGTAGTTTAAGATTTACTCAAACTACCGATTGTGCTTGTATACAATGTTAAATTTTGTACACGAAAATATCGTACACAAAAAAAGTTAAAATTTATATCAACTTTTTGAAAATATTTTGCACGGAACTTAGTGTAAGTTGAAAATATTATCCTTCAAATTCATTTCTTCTCTTCTGCCAATTCTTCTACTCTCTTTCCTTTTCCATTTCTTCTCAATGCCCATCAAAAATGGATCCAAAAAGCTTTGCATCACAATCAAAAAAGGGAAAGGAAAATATGGTGATAGAAGAGTCCAAAAAAATTCATGTCGATTCGTCAAATTATTCTGACCAGAACACCCTTCAGCAAAGGTAAGTTACACCGAACTTTTAAGTTTTTAGATAAACGGTGCATAATTGGTAGAACTATGATACACTTTATCTATCGATTATGGCTCGAGTTCATCATTCCTGGGTAACATCATGAACAATCGGTGGATCCACTTTATTTTTATCTAACGATTAAGACTTGCAATTAGTTTCTGAATTTTTATTTATAATAATCGGTAGATATAAAATAGACTTAATTACTGATTATTTATTATGTTTTAGTTAAACATCATAATTGGTAGATATTTTGTGTATCCATACTATTGATTGCATGGAATCGGTAGTATATTGAGAATACGACTGATGGATTATGCGTAATTGTTTGATTGTGCTTAATTTTGTCTACCGATTATGTTAATGTGTAGTTAGTTAAAAATTTATGTTTTGGTTTGTTCATTAAAATATGTTATTAAAATTTTGATTAAGGTTTATGGATGAAGATGAAGTTATTTCTCCCCTCAATTATGTTGAACGTGACGGACGGATTACTCGTGAAGAAGTACGTCAATTGATGCTGGATAACCGGGATTATTTACAAATGATGAACGATCATGACTGTGAATTGAACAATCCTGATAATCCCCTCAACGATGTTGAAGTTGAAACTGAGGAAGATGAAGTTGTTGAATATAGGTGCATCATCAAGGACAAACCCTCAGGATATGAAAGACTGGTACTTAATGTTACTTCTTTTAGATTTTAGTATTACGGTCAATATTTTAGATTATAATAGTTTGATTGTTTTTTCCTAAAAACAAGAAAAAATGATTGCATTTGTATCAAACAATATAGGTGATTGCATGAATACGGTAAAACTTCCAACGATGGCTCTTTGTTACCTAATTGATAACATTGATAATGAACACTATGCTATCAATTTTGGAGAGAAATCTGTGAACCGGTCCAACGAGAAGAAAAAGAAGAAGAAAAGGAAGTAAAAGGTTGTGATACGATGTGTTTTCTGTCATTTTTTTATGATGTTTTAGTTATTTTGAACAAGTTATCTGAAGAATATTGGCAATATTTAGTAAGTGATATTAAGTAAGTTTCTATGATTAATGATGTGTTTTCTTTCTTTTAAGTCGGATTTTTTTTATTTTTTTGAACATGATTAATGAACAATATGTAGTAAGTTTGTTTTATGTGAACAAGTTTTTCTTCAGATATTACGTAAAATCGGCATATTCGGTAGATAACTATGTTTCTAAACCACCGATTACATACAATCGGTAGTTATTTATTTTCCCTTCTATCGATTATCCACAATCGGTAGTTATTTATGTTCACTAACTACTGATTTTAGCAAGAAAATACCTGGAAAAAAAGTATACTCGGTAGGTTAATTTGATCATATAAACTATCGATTATAATATAAAAAAATAAAGTTTAGTTCAATTATGGCTACAATCGGTAGATATAAAATTTTAAGTCCTTGTGAAAAAGGAAAGTTATAAAAAATTTTAAAAAAATCGATTTCCAATTTGGGGCTACTTTTGATAATCGGTAGTTTAAGATTTTCTTAAACTTCCGATTGTGCCTGTACAAAATGTTGAAATTTGAAGAAAAAAAATCGATTTCCAATTTGGGGCTGCTCCTTATAATCGGTAGTTTAAGATTTTCTTAAACTTTCGATTGTACATGTACAAAATGATGAAATTTAAAAAAAAATCGATTTCCAATTTGGGGCTACTTCTGATAATCGTTAGTTTAAGATTTTCTTAAGCTTTCGATTGTGCCTGTACAAAATGATGAAATTTTTTTAAAAAAATCGATTTCCCATTTGGGGCTAATTTAAGATTCTTAAACTTGTTGTGCCTGTAATTTCAAAAAAAAATAGATTCCCAATTTGGGGATACTTCTGATAATCTGTAGTTTAAGAATTACTTAAACTACCGATTATGAGCGTTCAGGAGTATTGAAAAAATTGTGATTTACAATTTGAGGCAACTTGTGCATAATCGATAGTTTGTACAAAATTTAAACTTTCGATTGTTAGTGTTCATGAATTTTCCAAAAAATTTGATTTATAATTTGAGGCAACTTACATAGTCGGTAGTTTGTACAAAAATTAAACTACCGAATATGGTGGAATCGGTAGATATATTACTCCTTTATCTACCGATTATCATACGTTCATGGAATTAAATGCATGTAAAAAAATGAATTAGTCGTTGTGAACAAAACATTGTATTAATATTTTTTTGTATACATTCATATGTTCAAAGTATATATTCAAAATTAACTATTCATCATCCTAGTTCAAATCAATTACGTTCTGTACTGAACTTCCAAAAAAACAATCTCAACGTTTCAGGTTGGAATCGTATTGCTTCAACCACTCCTTGCAATAGTTAGTTGTGAAGTAATCCGACCACCTGACTAATGGAGGTAATGGACAATCATCTTTTAAAGTTAAACCGATAAAATGATTGCCATTAACAAAAGCCATAATTCGTCTATCCTTTTGACCGAATCATCACACACCGTCCTTGTGGGTGTAAATGTGATACTAACTCCTGATGAAGGAGGAAAAAAAATGTACCACGAAGTTCAATACATCCGCTAAAAGATATCCACATATTGGAATTACCCTCCAATCCCTGGATCCGACCACCTCCAATCCCTTTTCACCTTTTACACGAGTATATAACTCTTTGAACCCTTCTTCTCCCCCCATGTGTATCTTCTTTTTTCATCATTTCAATATAAAAATCTTTATCCTCCAATAAATGCACGGCCATCTTATTTCTTAAATATTACCATTAGATGATATTCTCGGTAGCTGCCTCACTAAAGTTTCCAATTTGTTTCAAAGCAACGTGGAAACCACAATTGTTATCCCCATCTACATCGTCGGTGGACAAAAAATATAGTATAATGAGTAGAGGGAGTTGATCCAAATACTCATTGTGTATATGTTGAGTTTAACTTTGTATGAAAGGAATCGTAGATACCTTAGCTTTGACTTGTCGTGAGGTTGGTTCATCTTGATCCTTCCTTGGACGACCCCTTTTCGCTGGAGCCAGAAAATCTTCATACTCATCTTCAGTATGTTCATGCCTAGAAAGGTCATGACGACTAGATAACAATTCCTTCAACTCTTTTCTTTGAATTGACCTCATCTTTTCAGTATTCGACCTACCAATCGGCTTTCCTTTTATTGGTTCATGAACAACCTGTGACAGGGGTGAATGGCTTCCTCTAAATAGTGCAAAAATATTTGTTTTTGTGCCCCATTTTACATAGAGTAACGCTCGTGTAGTCGTGCAAATATTTCCTTCTCTACGAACGACACACCATCCACCTCCGGGGTTGTTGGAGTGAAATTCAATTGCTTCCAAAAGGGATGAATATCATTAATTTCAATCACTTCTTTATACCTTCCAAGCATGTGATGACACGGGAGTCCAATACCTATTGATGTGATTTTAATATAGTGGTAAAAATATTCGATTCTCGGACTTGTGAAGATTTAATTTCTAGACCTAATTTTAATAAAAGAAAATAAAAAAGATTAAATTTAAGATGATTTAAAAATAATGGGAAGAACCAGGACCAAGGATTCCACTTTTAACCAATAACTCAAGTGATAAAATCATGCAATTCTTTTTCCGATTTAATCAAAAAAAATATACCAAAGATAGGTTTTTAAAAGAATAATTGTAAATCCTAAGCATGAGACATCAAAAGTAGTTAACTAAGAATGACTCATCAAAAGAGAACACAACTATTTAAGAATAACCATTTTTTTCTAATTTAATTCCATGTAAATAATAATAAAAGAATTGTAAATAAATAAATAAAATAGAGTTACCACTTAGTTATTGGAGAAAAAGCTTCCTCCGTCGTCCCAGTGATGGTGATTAGCTCATTGTAGGAAAACACACTCAAAATAGTCTTTCATTGCTCAAAAAGTGTTTACAAAGGATAAAAAGAAGTAACACAGCCGATTTGAGACGCTTATAAGCGTTACAGTGAAGTGGTTCAGCGTGTTACAGCAGCAGAAAAGCAACAGGAAATAAGCAACGGATATAAGTGCCTCTGTTTAAACAGTAGAGCAGCTGAACCTGGGACTGTTCCTGCAACAGTATCAGCGACAGTTCATTATTGTCGTTATCTTCTTCTTCTCCGGCAACTGGCAGAACTGTGTTGTCTCTGAAATTTTCCCGGTGGCTCTGTACCTTCATTCTCTTGGTTTCTCTTGGTATTTATAGCCTCTACTAACCCTAGGGATCTTCCTTAATTGATAAGGACTCAAATAAGAGTCCCAAACCAACTTGAATTCTTCTTTGAACAACCCACAGAGTAATCTTTTTCTCTCCGGCTACAACACGGTTTTGAAGCAATTTTCACGGCATGAATCACTGTTGCTCGACGTGTTTGATCTTGTTTTGATCTCTTCTTGTCTTTGGGTCAAATAGAAGTACCCAAATTCCCTAAAATCAAAGTCATCAGAAGTTTCTCTTCGATAAGAATAGGGTTCCCGCCAAAATCGGTTTTTGAAATGTAAATGGGGGTGCCCCCAATCCGAAGTGCGGGTGCCTCTATCACTTTTCTGGGTGCCTTTATTACTTTTCCGAGCCGATTTTTCCGCATATGTTTATTTCTCAAAAATATCTACAAAGACATAATAAGTACAAAATCGAACATTATCGAAACAGATAATCGGGCGCAATTTAGACAGAAAAATATGTCTATCAAATACCCCCAAACTTACTATTTTGCTAGTCCTCGAGCAAAAATAATAAAATGAAATCCTAACTCACTTTCGCAGGAATCGCGACTACATTTAGCATATGTAATAAGCCGTTAAACCCCTAGGTGTCCCTAGTGGACGAGTTTTTCTCGTGAGGGTTTACAAGAGGTATACCCACAAAACCTTTACTCCGGATTTTAGCAACTCGTGAACGATTAAGGATAGACACTAAACAAGCTACTTAGTTGGTTTACTCAATTCTTTGGCTATAGGAATCATTACCCTATATGAGTCCAATTGTTGTACACGAGTGTTTACTCAAGCATACTAAAATTCATATATAAGACAACAGAGCTTTACTCAGATAATCGTTCAACCACAAGACTCAGAATCTATCACAGTTCAATACATGAAAAGATTTAGAAGATGGACATGGAAAATATGAAGGTTGCACATGTTGACTAAGATGAACGGTGTTTCCCATATCTGTCTGAAGGTCTGTGCCAGGATGAAACCTAATGAATTGACATACGCACCCACTGATCTTAAATCTAATATTACTATTAATTCAACTAGTATATACACGAGTTCCCATGGATCCTGCGTTCCACGCTTGCTTAGGCGACGGAGACACGGAGAACCCACATATTTCTATCAAAATGTCAACTTTATTTATTTTTTATTTTTATTTTTTCTTCTTTTTTTCTTTTTCTATTTTTTTTTCTCTTTTTTTTTTCCACTAATGGGGCTTGATCTCAAAACACTATATTTCATCCCGACGGCGATAACAATTTGATACTGAGACCCACCAAATCACTTAGAGAAACACAAAATTGCAAAAGTAAAAACGGAAAGTGATATGGTCGAGATAGACTTCGAGATATGGTGACAAATATCATGCTATTTCTAACACATGAACTCTGTCCTTCTATGAATAGACCATTTAAATGGGCACACCAATTCCTATAGAAAAAGAGTTAAGTTTCCATCTACCTAGAATGGTTAGTATCATCCTGAAGTGTTCACAAGCTTTTAAATTCTAGAGCTTTATTATTTCACTAAAAAGTTTCTCCCTTACCCCTAAACTTAAATCAAACAGTGTCCTTAATGTTTCTAAAGATGAATGATTAAAAACATAAACAAGGAGAAACTATTACCAATCGAAGGAAAAGAGCTAAGGAAAGATATTACCGTGTTTCATGAGCATAGGTTACCTCCCAATAAGTGCTAAGTTTAAAGTCTTGAACCATACTAAGAGAGAATTAGTCACCTCATAAAATCATATAGCAATAATCGGAACAACAGTGGGTCATCTGAATGAAATAGGGTTATCCAAAATAGAAGAAAACTGCAACATGCCAAGAAAATGAACAAACCGAGCACACTTTCATCCCTATCTAGTTTTCTGTTTAAGACAACTACTTCTAGCTGTGGTTCAGGTTCTATAGAAGGGTCTAGATAAAATATTTTCATAGGCTTGATTCCCTCGTAGGAAGAATCAACAAGATCAGGTTGTAGAGTCTGTAAAAACTCAACTAAGAACTTAGAAGTACATAATAATAACCTGAATAATTGCGGATCTTCAGAGTCAATCAGATATGAGTCACACAATTGACTATGATGAATGTAGTCATTCTTAAACAAATGTGTCGATTCTAATTTCCTAAAGTAATTAGGCTTAGTCTCAAAACTTAATAACTGACACATTTGAAATTCTAACGTTCCCACATATGGAAGAAAATGTTTTGGTGGGAAAACAAAGTCAATCTTGGTATTATCGCCTAGGCAAACCACATCGACCAGAGGATGGGTTTATGGCAACTGAACTTCTTTCTGAACAAGAGGACCAGGGAATCTAGCTCGAAGATGATCTTGTAAAATAGTAGAGGTGCATATGTCAAGTCCCAATATAGGGACCTTTCTAAGAGATAAAGGTAAAGCACATGGAGAATGATAGTTACCCCACAAATTAAAGTTTTTAGTGTCTCTAGATAGACTAATCACAATTTCCCTAATTTCTAGATCGTCAGATTATCGAAAATAGTCAATTGCTTCTTCTAAATTATGATCAGGTGGTGCAGAACCTAACAAAGTACTCACCTCATTAATAACGTTATCATTATCAACATCAAATATAAAGTGGGCTAGACATTTCTCTAATGTATCTTCTAACAAAGTGTTTGGTAATGACTTCTGAACTAATGTTCCTATCATGTTCACCTCTTCAATGCATGTGTCATCTAGCTCAGGTGGTTGGTTAATATTGAAAATATTCAGCTCAACAGTCATATTACCAAAAGATAAGTTCATAATACCATTTCGACAGTTAATGATCGCATTAGATGTAGCTAAAAATGGGCAACCTAATATTACAGGTATCTGATTCTCTGGGTCACAGACTGGTTGAGTATCAAGGACAACAAAATCTACTGGATAAATAAACTTATCAACCTCAATAAGAACATCCTCTATGACACCACGAGGAATTTTCACAGATCTATCAGCTAACTGCAGTGTCATCTGAGTAGGTTTCAAATCACCAAGTCCTAGCTGGAGGTACACATGGTACGGTAGTAAGTTCACACTGGCTCCTAAGTCAAGTAACGCTCTTTCAACATGGTAGTTACCTATTGTACAAGAAATGGTTGGGGAACCTGGGTCTTTGTACTTAAGAGTTGTATTGTTCTGTATAATTGAACTCACATGACTAACTAAAAAGGCTTTCTTATGTACACTTCGCTTTCGGTTTCGCGTACACATGTCCTTAAGGAACTTGGCATTAGGAGGAATCTGCCTAATTGCATCTAATAACGGAAGGTTGATTGTGACTTACTTAAAAACTTCCAACATGTCATTAAAGTTGGATTCCTTCTTTGTGGGTGCTAACAGTTGTGGGAATGGGGCTCTGGGCACAAAATCCGTCTTATGAGGGGCTACCTCAGGCTCTTTAGAGACTTCATCAGTCTCTTTAGCTATTGGATCAGAGGGGTGAACTATAGTATGTTCACTATCAGGCATAGTTACCTTGTTATCTATCACTTTACCATTCCTAAGGGTGCTAATTGCATTCACGTGATTTGATGATTTCTCACCGGAAGATATTTTATTAACTCCTCTAGGATTGGGTTGGGGTTGACTAGGAAACCTACCTTTTTCTCTTTCTCTCAGAGACTCAGCGATCTGACCAACTTGGGTTTCTAAATTAGAAATAGCCTGACTATTAGCCTGAACAATCTTTTGATTTTCTCGTAAACTCTGGTTAACAAACTGCTGGAAATCTTTATTATCCTGAGTTAATGAGGCAACAGACTCCGCTAAACTCATTATCGTCTTATCTATCGGACTATGAAATTGTGTTGGTCCAGAAGGATCATTAGCATAACCAAAACCTGGGGGAACCTTAGAATTACAAGACTGACCTTGACTCTGGCCTTTGGACCAAGAAAGGTTAGGATGGTTTCTCCATCCAGGGTTATAGGTTTCTGAATAAGGGTCGAACTTCTGATGATTATCAAACCTAGTGTTATTATAAAGAGCATGGGTTTGCTCTTCAACAGTCTGTCCTTCCCAAAATGGTTTAGGATCAATACTACTTGACTCAGTTCTAAAGCTTCTAAAATTTTCAATATAGCCGCTATTTTGGCATCTAATTCAAAAGATCCTTCTACCCTATTAACATTCCCTCTACTTAGAAGAATTATTTTCTGGGGCTCCCTACTGTTTTCCCACTGTTGGGTTTTTTCGGCGATTTCATTCAAAAATGTCATCGCGCCATCGATAGTTTTATTTTCAAACCCACCTGTGCATAAAGACTTAACCATGGTTGTTGTCGAATAATATAAACCCTCGTAAAGGATCTGAACAAGCCTTACTTTTTCTAAACCATGATGAGGACATTGGGATAGTAAGTCATTGAACCTTTCTAAATACCTATATAAAGATTCTCCCTCTAATTGAGCAAATGTACAAATCTGTTGTCTAATAGATGATGTTTTGTGCCTAGGGAAAAACTTCTGGAGAAAGACAGACGTAAGTTGTTCATAGGTTTCAATTGACTCAGAAGTCAAACTATATAGCCAAGATTTGGCTTTATCTCTTATGGAAAAAGGAAACAGTCTAAGTTTTAATGATTCATCATCTAGGTCCTTAATCCTGAGGGTATTACATATTTCCTCAAAATCCCTAACATGGAAATAGGGGTTTTCATTTTCTTTCCCTAAGAAGATTGGGAGCATCTTTATGGTCCCAGGTTTCAACTCATAGTTTGCTTCAGTATCAGCTAACTTGATACATGATGGACGAGAACTCCTAGTCGGGTTCAACAAAGCTTTTAAAGTTGCCATTGTTGGCGTTATCAAAGAACCAGAAGTAACTTCTTCTCACAAAGTCAAGTTTTCAAAGTCAAAAACAAGGCCCTCAAAAGAAGAGTCTTCGAGGTCCTCGTTTCCAGGGACAGAACTACTAAGTTTCTCACTAATTAAACGACCTAGAGCGTCTCTCTTCCAAGTCCGCTTAGAGGGCGGTCTTGGCATACACTAAATAAAAAAACTAAAAATAAATCCTAAACTGAAGGAAATTCTAAACAATCACAAGCAATGCTGACTCAACCAAATCAAACCTATTAAATCTAGCAAATAAAAAGCATGACGGCTCCACTTAGATTGTTTCTATACCAGATTTTATTCCTTCGCAAGGCAACTGTTACAGTTCTAGCAAACCTCTTAGAACGATCTGAATTAGATTAAGTCGAAGAGAAACAAGATAAGCTCTAAGGAGCTTTGATAACCCTGTCTCTTTGGCAACGTTTCCTTGGGTTACAAGGTGGCTCTAATCAACTTTTCCTTATCTTCGAGTTAGGCTAATAAAGTAACCAGTACAGTCCTTTTAAACGATCTTCTTCTTCTTCTTCTTCTTCTTCTTCTTCTTTTTCCTCTCTAACACACTCTTTATTTCTTTACTAAAACTAAAACTCAAATTCATCATCTAACACTAACTACAACCAAATTAATCAACTGATTAATTAAAATTAACATTAAAATTAAGCAAGGGTAGATTAGTCATTTTAGAAAATAAATGTATAAGGGATGTCTTGATATTATTTCAAAATGACCTTATTTTGTTTTATTAGTAGCCCCTAGATAGTTTTTGGTGGACCTCAAATTGGCTAGCTTTTTTATACATCATATGTTACTTTCTTGTTCTGTTAAAAACCATGTAGTGGTTTGAACCTCAAAAGAAGAGGGATTAACCAGTTTGTTAGTAATTGTTCTCGAAAGTGTTTTGAGTTAGATCTAAGTAATGCAGTTGTGCAGTTATTTCATTTGTTATGGGATTCTACCTCAGCTTAAATCTTTTATATAGTTCTAAGTTAAATCATTGTACTCCCCCCAATCTAAACCCAAGAAGATTGTAAACGCAGCTAAAATTGATTCATTTGAAGAAATCTCTTATATTTAAATCAAAATTATTGGAACATTTAAAACAATCTTAATCAATCCAAAGTTAAAAGCAGTTTGAAGTCTTCTCAATTAATGCAGATCAAACCGTGGAGATTGTAGCTATAAATATGCCGCAGCCGATTCTTTGAAGCGTTAATATAACGTTCAGTTTGTTGGTAACAAGTCGAGCAAAAGGAACAAAGAGGTCATATATTGAAATGAAGAAAATAAATGCCAAGGGAATCAAGGTTGAAAGGAATGTTGGTGGTATTTGGATGCCTTGTCTTATTGTTCTGTTCATGGTGCTCTCTTGCTTCATAAAGAAAGTCATGGACTGAGAAACCACAACTGCCTATCGGAACCAAATGTAAAACTATTTTCACATCTTCGACCTGATCAATGCTACAACATATGCGACGTTTCCTTGAACCAGCTCAACTGGAATTTGGTATATCAATTAATGCTTTATCCATGAACCTATGTTGTATAAGGAGATCTTTAAAATCAATTTTTTTTATCGGAAAAGAAGATATTCATTGAAAATAGAAAGTACTTAAGAGGGGTACCTCAACCCAATGAATACAAAAGAGAGCATAAACAACTATAAACCATTAAAATTGGTGTTGAAGTGTAAAAACAAAATCAAGAGAATCGAAATAAGGAATCCCATAGGGCGATCACCATATTTGTCGTTAGGCCTAACATCCTTGTATTTGATTCCGTTGAAAAGAACGCTTGAAGTTTTACGTTTCTAATGAGGGTTACCAAACTTTTCGTTTTGTTCTCAAATATTCTTGCATTTCTCTCTTTCCATATGCACCACCATATTGCGACCGGTATGTTGTTCCATATTCAATTAAGTCTTTCGTCTCCCCAATTAAAGCTCCAAGATTCGACATTCATGGTGATATTCGAGCTATAAGTCCAACGACTACTCAATCCTTCCGCAAAGTAATCCCAAATTCTCCGGTTCCTCCAAAAATCATAAAATAGATGCGAGCTATGTTCATCCTCTTCGCCACAAAAGCAACATAAGCTAGTGACATCCATACCCCTTCTTCGTAATTTTTCATTTGTCATTATCCTATCATGAGAGAGTAACCAAAGAAAAAAATTGATATTGTGAGGATATTTACGATTCCAAATGACGTCGGTTGGGAAAGTAGACTCATCTTAATATACTTCATTCCTAATACCATCATTCACCGTGTAATGGCCATGATCATTTACGACCCAAAAACGGTTATCCAGGGCGCCTTATTGAATAGTAATGGAAGAGAGAAGATTTGATATGGATAAAACTTCTCTTGAAACGGTTTGAAAGTATCTTTGTCTAGACATGAACCTCCATCTCAAACCACTGCATACATGCTTGCCACCATAAATTCCTTAGTCCTTGAAGCATTGTAATCCAAAGGAACTAAATCACATAATCTACCTTCACCGAGCCAATAATCTTCCCAAAATCTCGTTTCCTTGCCCGCACCTATCTTAAATCTAATATTTTTGTTGAAGTTCTTGAGATCTTTATATATATTATGCCAAAATCTTCCACCTTTTGATCCCTTTGGTTGGAGTGTTTCCCATCTGGAAGAAGTTTCGTCAAATTTTTCAACTATAATCTTTCTCCACAACGAATCTTTCTCTATGCCAAAGCGCCACCACCATTTTTGTAATAAAGCCGAATTCACTTGCTTGGTTCTTCTTATGACAAGACCACCTTTATTATTTGGTTTTGAAACCAAATTCCAACCAATATTGTGTATTATTTTCTTATTTTGACCATCATCCCATAAGAAATTTCTCACCAATTTATCGATTTTCTTCGTTATGGAGCATGGAGCAAGAAAAATGGAGAGGATATAAATTGGTAAACTATCTAGAAAACTTTTGATGAGAGTTAGCTTACCTCCTTTTTCTATTGATTTTTCGTGCCAAGAAGTAGTTTTTTTCGAACAAATTTCGAGAGTATTTTCCGATTTTTGAGTACCTCCTACCTTATCTCCCAACGGAAGACCAAGATAAATACTAGGAAAGCTAGCATACTTCCAACCCAACATGTTCGCAAAAGTTTCAACCCCCTCTTCAACCGCGACCCCGTATAAGCTACTCTTGGTGAATTTATTTTCAAACCCGAATTTAGTTTGAAGTAAAGAAGTAAATAAGGTAAGGTATCAACTTGATTTGTCTTTGCCTCAAGAAAAATGATAGTATCATCGGCAAATTGAAAATGATTTATTTTTGTTCCCCCTTTCTTGATTGAAAAACCCGAAATTTGTTCGCAATCTTGAGCTTTGCTCAACATACAACTTAAAACTTCACCAACGATAGCGAAAAGAAAAGGAGAGAGAGGATCCCCTTGACAAAGACCCTTTTCACTACTGAAATATCCATAAGACGACATATTAACAAGAACCGAGAACTTGGGAAAGGATAAAGAATTTCTAATCCAAGCCCTCCAAACACCACCAAACCCCATTTTGAATAAGACTTCATTTAGGAAATTCCAATTCACATTATTGATGTGATTTTAATATAGTGGTAAAAAATGGTTTGATTCTCGGACTTGTGAAGATTTAATTTCTAAACCTAATTTTTAATAACATAAATTAAAACAGATTAAAGTAAAGATGATTTAAAAGTGATGGGAAGAACCAGGACTAAGGATTCTACTTTTAACCAATTACTCAAGTGATAAAATTGCACAATTCTTATTTTCAATTTAATCTAAATATGCCAAAGATAGCTTTTTAAAAGAATAATTTTAAATCCTAAGCATGAGACATCAAAAGAAGTTAACCAAGCATGACTCATCAAAAAAGAACACAACTATTTAAGAACAACCATTTTTTTATAATTTAATTCAAGGCAAATAATAATAAAAGAATTGTAAAATAAATAGATAAAATAGAAGTTACCACTTAATTATTGGAGAAAAAGCTTCCTCCGTCGCCCCAGTGATGGTGATTAGCTCATTGTAATGAAAACATACTCAAAATAGTCTTTCATCTGATCAAAAAGTGCTTGCAATGACTAAAAAGAAGTAACACAGTCGATTCGATACGCTTATAGGCATTACAGTGAAGGGTTCAGAGTGTTACATCAGCAGAAAAGGTAATAGAAGTGAACGACAGTTTGAAAGTGTAGCGGAAGAACAACGGTGAACCAGCTGAGCCAGCAACACAAACAACGACATAAAGAACGACAGTTCTCTGATGCTGTTTGTTCTTCTCCTGTTCTTCCTCTTCGGTAGCAGCGGCAGAAAAACGAGTTTCCTGATGGATTTTTCGGTGATTCTCCTTGCGTGTTCTCCTGATTTAAGCCCTTATCTTTGGTATATATAGGGTATACATACCCTAGAGAGACTCCTAAAGCTATTCAAACTCCTAAAACAACTCCAACTCAATCTCAAATTGTGAATTATCCGAAACAAAGTATTTTTCCTTTTCCGGCTGTGACACGGCTCTGCAGCCATTTTTTCCGGGGTTAATCACTCATACTTGACGTGTTTGATCTTCTTTAATTGGGTAGCTTGAAATCAACCAAAAGTACCTTAAAAATCGTTTCACACAATTCAACAGAACTTTTCTCTCACGCAAGTAGCTTTCACGCCATTTTCTTGTATTCAAATTTGATTAAAGGGTGCCTTTAGTAATTTGGTGGATGCCTTTATCACTTTTTGAGCCGATTTCTCTGCAAAACTTTATTTTTCTAAAGTACCTACTAAGACATAAAAAACCATAAATAGTAAAAAATCGAACACTAACAAATTAGAGAATTCAATTTAGATACAAAAATGTGTCTATCAATTATCAAAGGCTTTCTCAAAATCAAGCTTAGAAACCAACCCCGGTAATTTTTGGCGGCGTCTAGAGTTTATAATTCATTTGCTACCAAAACTCCATCAAGAATTTGTCTTCCTTTAATAAAGCTAGATTGATATGGGGATATAATAGAAGGAAGACATACCTTTAAACGCTCCGCCAAAACTTTTGAGATTATTTTGTACACACTCCCAACAAAGCTAATAGGCCGAGAATCTTTTACTTCCTCCACACCCGCCCTTTTGGCGATAAGAGCAATGAAATTATTATTTAACGACGAATGTAGCACATCTTTTTTACGAAATTCTTCAAAAACCTTCATCAAGTCTTCTTTAGGAAATCCCAAAAAACTATGTAAAAATTCATAGGATATCCATCCGGACCCGGCGTCGATCGATTCCCAACCTTTTTAAATCAAATTGTGATAGGACTTTCTTTCAAAGACTAATTAAACCTGGGGTTTTTGAGGGCTACAAAAAAAAAATTGGAGCTACATAATAAAATAAAATAAAGATATTTTAAATTTATTTAAAAAATCCCTTATCCATCTAGTTTAATTAGTTGTATTAGTTGTTAAATTAGTTAAATTATAAATAATTAATTTTAATTGAATTTTAAAATAATATTTTTCTGTTTTTTTATAACTTTTTATTAAAATTATTTTATAATCGATAGTTTTGACAATTTCGATTACTACCGATTATTCAATAATCCCCAAATGGAATTTTTCGACTATCATAATCGGCAGTTTTGGAAAATTAGTTATCTACCGATTATGATTTTTTTTCAATTTGATAATATTGTTGAAAATGTTTAAAATTTGATATTTTTTTCAATTTTGAATTTGGGGCAATAGGTAGTTACAAAAATTTCTTAGACTACCGATTGTATATGTTGAAAATTTGATAATTTTTTTAATTTTGAATTTGGGGCAATATATACAATCTGTAGTTAAAGAAATTTTTTAGACTACCGATTGTATATGTTGAAAATGTTCGAAATTTGATAATTTTTTCAATTTTGAATTTGGAGCAACATATACAATCGGTAGTTAAAAAAAATTCTTAGATTACCGATTGTATATGTTGGAAATTTGATAATTTTTACATTTTGAATTTGGGGCAACATATACAATCGGTAGTTAAAACATTTTCTTAGACTACCGATTATACTTGTTGAAAATGTTCGAAATTTGAAAAAAATTTCAATTTTGAATTTGGGGCAACATACACAATTGGTAGTTTCTACAAATTTATCATCTACAGATTATGAATGTGCTCTAGAAATAAATTTCACCAAACTTTGAAATTTTTGAATTTTACTACTTTCATAATCGGTAGTTTCGACAAATTTGTTATCTACTGATTATGAAATTAGCCCCAGAAATAATTTTTCTCAAACTTTAAAATTTTTGAATTTTTCTACTACCATAATCGGTAGTTTCGTCAAATTCGCTATCTACCGGTTATTTATTTTATTTTTTTTAACAAAAAATTTAATTAATTTTTAAATAAAAATTATAAAAAAATTGAAAATGAAAATTATTTTAAAAAAAATAAATATATAGTATTATATTTTAAAAAAAATAATCAATTAGTTATAATTTAAATAATTTTTATTAATTTTAAAATAAAAAATATATTATAAAAAGTACTAAATAAAAAATAATAATATCTAAATGGTAGAAAAATAAATCAAACTAGTAAAAATAACTTAGTATTTTTACTATTTCAAGATACCCCTTATCATTATTTTTAGATGGGTATAAACTAATCAAACTAGTAGAAAAGTAAATCAAACTAGTAAAAATAACTTAGTATTTTTTACTATTTCAAGATACCCCTTTTCATTATTTTTAGATGGGTATAAACTAGTCACCCTAAATTCTTTTTTTATAGCCTCAAAAACTCATTAAAGTATTAATTTTTTCTTACTTGAATTGATGGGCACCAATGCTGAGATGATTGTTTGGCATTCTGATTCCTTCCTCTTGGTTACTCGTTGAGACTGAGGTACCTCTCCAGTTCATTGCAGATGCAACAAATATTTTAGCTATTCCTGATAGTGGGTTTTCTTTGTTCTCTTCTGCCGGAAAGCGATAAGTTTTCCATTCAAGGAAGAAAACAAAGACCCCAAGAAGCATAGAAAGGCATGGAATGCCGAAGCCGAGACCCCAACTTATATTATCTTGAATGTATGTCAAGGTCAAGAAAGAAATGCAACTAGCAACACATAATCAGAAATACGACCAATTGAAGAATGAGCTTTTGGATGTGCACTCCTCTGAATTTCTTTCATTAAACTGATCAGCCCTAAAAGCTTCTGCGCATGGCAGCCTTGCCAACTGCTACAGGGTACAATTAGAAAAGGAAAGAGATGACCAAGAAAGAAGGAGAAGAAGAAGTTTCATCAACCTAGTTACTGACATATTCATCTGGGCTGATGGCCTTATTACCATCCATATTTAGAATCTCGATCCTTGTTATACAATTTTTTAAATTAAATTAATGATAGAGATTGAAATGTTACATGTACAATTATTAAAGAGCATGCACAAAATGAGACTCGAACATCAAGGACGACAACAACATAAAGCAAAAAGAGGGATCCATTGGCCTTGAAATGAAAAGGGAATAGGACCACATTGATTAGAAAACACAACTCTACTCAAAATGCTTCGTATATAACTAATTTTTCGTTAACACAGCCCTGCGGTAAACACAAAGCGAACTATTCTTTCGCCTTTTACTAAAGAATACCGTGTTTTTGCCGTTTATAAATGGTATACGCCTATTTTTTGAGGATTTCTCTTTTTTTAGAGAAACCCAACAGTTCTCGAATCAAAATTTTATTTTTTCAGACGGTAAAGATGTTTGAAGCTATCTTTTTGTGTGCGGCAAGTCTACTTGTCATTCATCATCCTGTTGCCAAATTCGCTCAGTGCATCAAGCAAATGGGTCACTCTCTATATTGAGACTTTACACTGGAGTGCTCCAAATTAATAAACTGGACTCGTCTTATATCGAACATATTCCAAGCAATTTTCACACCATGAAGAAATATAAGTAGTTTGTTCCGAACGTGCGTGTTAAGGAATGTAGTCATATTAGTCGTATCCATATCGACCCAATCACTATGAAGAGTTTCCTTGCTGTTGTCGTCGTCGTTTTCCCATGGACACAAGGTGGTGAGCCACAGTTCATTATGACACGCGAATGAAGGCAATTTAGTACTACACGTGTATGTGATGTAGCTTAGTGTTACAAAGTCTACTTCCATTTATCAATGGACCTAATAGGTTGGCAGCAGCAACTGAACCACTGTTGTTCACAGTTTCTTCATTATACGCGTCAGTCGACAATGCTGACAACCCGGCCGGTAATGCATAAACTTGCACTACAAAATGCTTATCACAATTTATAGAATTTAACTGTTGCGTTAGGTTAGGGTTTATGAAATTAGATGAACCAGATTTAGGGTACAATAAAATCAAACCAATTTCAGTGTAAATTCGGACAAATGGAGATTTACTGGGAAACTCCAGGTTAACTTTCCAATAACCATATTTCCATAAAAAGGAAAAAGAAAACCTGCTATGATCGTTTAACATATACATTTTTCAAGTATTACTCACTCAAAATCAGGCAAAATTTGGTTCAACATGAGACCGGTTTGTTTCTTAGTTGTAGTACTAATATGGTGAGACCGTTGTGTAACATGACATAGATACCACCCCAGATGTAACGTGACATATATACCAGCCTTGACGTTACATGAGATACATATCACTCGGCGACATAAAGCCCACGAAACCGCCAATATATCATTTCTGGAATTTGAAAACCTTCACCAGCATCCTAAAAGAAAAGAAAAGCTTCGCCAATGTCAAGATGTGAAAAGTGGTAAAATCAATCAATTTGATGCTCCCGAAAATTCTTGATGTCAAAACCTTCACACCTCCCGAAAATTCTTCAGGAAATTCATAATTCTTGATGCTCTGAAGGTTATGATATATTAATCAATTTGAAAATTTTGCCACTACAAAATACTAGAAAGCACGTACTAATCAGTTAAACATTGCATACTTTAGTAACCTCAAAGCCAAGCAGCACAACTAGAAAAAAGATACTGATGAGGCCTGTTATAACATTGTAGCGTGAATGCATCATACATACTAACAAGCAATGTATTTTCCTTAAACAGCATGGAAAAGAGGGGGAATTGGGCTTATTTGTAATTTAGTGTACAAAGCGTGACGTCACCCACTGTCAATGACCCAGTGAACGAATCAAGAACATTGAGTACCGACTACTACAGAGTTTGGTGCAAACTATGAACCACCATTGTAAAAGCTTTAGTAAAATTTGGAATTCTGTGTCCCAACCCTGGAGTAAGGCCTTATCTTTCGGAAATGGAAGTGAAATACGTTGGAGTGGTTGGTGGCAGGTGGCAACATGGTTGAGATTTTGAATTGGAACCAGTTCAGCTCCACTAGTGAATATTTATGTTTTCTGCCCACTGCTTGATGCCTAGACATCTACATGGATTAGCTGGGCATCTCATTTCATGGGCAAAGTGTAAAATACAGACCACACATTTCGAAATATGATATCAGATCACAAAAGATTCCTAAATGGTTCATGCGATCTATTCTAGAAGCAAAATGCAAGAATGAATTCAATCATTGTTTCTTCCACAGGAAAATGCACGCAAGGAATAAGGTAAAGCGGAAACAACTGCATAGGCTGACCGACACATCCCAGACACAGAGGAGAGTCGTCAAACCTTGATTGACATGGGTGAGAAAGGGGAGAGTTTTCCTAAGCGAAAGAAGGAAGACACTGTGGCAAGCGAATCATATTTACAGTTCAAATTCTAAAGTTAGGCGTCTACATACACTAGAACAAATAACACAGTAACTCAGCTCAGTCTCTTGTAACACTAATCAAACAACTAAATAATAAACACTGGAATGATGGACAAAATTAGGTTGAGGTCTACGTATTACTAGGTTACTGGTGTTTGATTTATCATATGTAAGCACAGCGCACTTAATTCTCACCCAAGCACATCAAGATGTGCACCAATTTCATCT
>JAJJMC010007169.1:100002-191336 GCA_023531435.1 Papaver californicum | reverse complement strand
AATTCCCAAACTAATTACAAAATCAAAATTTAAATCTCCTAAGAAATTATTATTTGAATTCTGGTTTGAAGAAAATTGGATCAAATAATTACCTCCGAAAATTTGGCGTTGCTAGGATCATTTCCATACCGAACATCACCACCATCCACAGTGAAAGTTTGACCCCCAACTACAATTTTGTGCAAATGTACTTTCCTGCAATCAAACCCAAAAAAAAAAGATAGTAAGCCCAATTTGATCGATCTAGAGTTTTTCAATAAGTACGTCTAACAAATAGATCACATAAATGAAATCAGATAACCAATGTTGAAAGATATACAAGGTGTCATTTCCCCTTACGTCCTATCCCAGCGGGGAAGGATATTGAAGAACCAGGAAAATGTCTGAAAATATCAAGTGGTCCTAATTTAGTAACAAGCAATTGAAATGGAGATGGCTTAGAAACAGATAATTGAGAAAACTCGCGAGCCGTAGATGCCACAGACGCCATTAGGCTCTGACACTGAAACAATAGAATCCTATGTTAACCACCTAAATCCTTTGAATTGGAAATAGGCCACCAAATTAAGCAAATACTTGATAATATCAATTCAATGAATGGATAAAACTCTGAAACAAACCATGTATTTATAAAGAAATTATAAAATAGAGTCCTATGCAAATAAAGGAACATAGATAAACAAAGACCTAAAATTTATCTAGCTAAAAGATAAAATCGGTTTCCTAACATCCCAGAAGAGCAACTTGTCCTCAAGTTGGATTGTCAGAATAATTTGGTATGCAGAAAAGGAAACGTCTAGCTAGCGTACTTTAAGAAACTTCTGAACCCTTCTTCCAGGAATTACTTCTCGAAAATTTCTTACCATGGAGAATACACATCTCTGACACCATATTTGAATCCATAGCTAACTTATTAACTTTGATATCACAACAAGCCTTAAGAATTGACCTTGCAGTAGTCTCAACAGTTCCACTGTCGGGTTTAATAGGTATGTTCATAACAATACCAAAGGGTGTCTTTCGTTTCCTTTTATCACGCGATAAGGAGTGATAAATTCCTAGAGTCATTTTAACACTGTCTCGAACACGGTTATGTTGTTCTTAGGTTGGTAAAAAGTTGGCAGTACTTCAACTGTTGTACATAGAACGATGTTAGAGTAAGATATGGAAATATACCCAAAAGTGCACTAGATCATCTGAAAATGTGAGATTGATGTCTTTAATAGAGATACTGTCAATTGTATAATACGGTTCTTTTGGATGAACTGTAAAAAGGAAAGTGACGGGAAGGACAATAATTACAACAAGAAGGACGACGAGACAAGATGGAATGAACTTCCTTCAGAAGTTGCCGAGTAATCCTACAGATGCGCCAGTATCATTGCTGAAGTTATTAATCTATGACCAAAATAAAAATAAAATGAAGCAAGCAAGCAAGCAAATCAAGATCAGTTTTCACTTTTTTGGAGTAAGATTTATCTAAAACCTTGTTAGAAACAGACATTGAACATGTATTTAAGCAAAAATAAAAAACAATGGAATGGAGAAAAATGAAAAATGAAAAGAAATATTTTAGTGCATGTGGGGCTGCTTAGTTATTCAAACTTGTTAGGCTAAACATTTTTCTTCTCTCATTATCTATTACAGTAAACCTTATATTGCAATTATATCGTTTACGTCATGACGACAAGAATCCACATATTTTCTATTGATGCTAACTAGATTAGACTCAGTCACTCAAATAATACATACAACTACAGGTCTCAACTTTGATAACTTGATATAGATAGCTTATCCACCCAGCATTATAGAAATCTATTAAATATTAATTGTCACTCTCATTCACATATCCTACTATCAGATAGAGCAGCATAATGTCAATGATTGATTCCCCTTCATATATTGGTTTATTTTTCATTTTTCTAGAAGACTTACTGTCAAGTAAAGGATGCTTCTTCTTATAGTCGTCGAACAGTTCAAGTTTCGTCTGGATATGAAACACCACAAGCTTACTCAGCTATACGGAACGTTAACACTTGACAATGACAGTCAATGCGATGTTGTAAAAATGAACAAGGAGAGTTCTGAGTACACGTCTAAATGAGCTGTTACAATTGCATAGTTATGAACTAAGATTGGTTTTGGTGAAAGTATTAACTTTTAACATGTGGACCATAAGGTCCGTACTCTGAAAAACTATCATGCTGTCCTAATGAGACATTCTTGAATCAATGACACAAGCCAGTGACATTGACATAAACCAAAACTGAAGTTATGATCAAAACCTACATAGATGATAACATAAAATGTTTAGTTTCTAACTGAATACAAGTGAATCTCTTTACCTGTCCTATTTAGTTGAACATTCCTGCTGAGCAGAATCCACGGGCATTGCTGGCAGATGGACTTTCAATCTGAGAAACCAATAATGGGATTAATCTTCGGATAAAATGAACCCAATTAAGTACTTGAATCTGATCTAATGGAAGTCTATCTTCATATGGGAATAAGAAAATAAAACAGCAAAGGTTTGTGTACTCACCACATATAATAACCACTCATTAGCTCTAAAAGACCTGTGGAACCACATCCTGAAAAGGGAACACAGACAAAATCCATAACAACTAAAAGAAAACAGATCTGAATAGATGATCCCGCGATTAAACTCATTCATTAACATACATCGTTTATATATAGTAAGTCCTCTTTCGACAATTTTGCGAAATAATCATAAGGAAACACAACATGCAACAGATAGTAACATCAAAATCAAAAATTACTCCATACGGCATCATGTGCTATGTATCTCGCTGTTAACTCATTAAAGACTAAACTGTGATGAGTAAGAAACAGAGACTTACGAGTGGTCCACACTGACGCGTGTTGTTTTGCTTCAAGCTTACTGCAATTAGTATGAAATCTGAAATATAGGCCGCTACACATCTGCAACACAACCATTCGAGACAGCCTTCCATATTAGAGGTGTAAGAAATTAACAGCTGAGCAATGATTCATTGAAAAAACAATCTCAAGACTAAAACTTATAGGGTAAATGCAGGGAGCAAATTAATAACAGAGTTCGTTAAAAAAATACAGTTACCGACTCAATTGTAAAAAGGTTACTATATCTGTCTTCACTGGACAAGAAAAAGTAACCAAGAAAATCTGACTTGGCATGGATGGAAAAAAAAAGATAGTTCAGTATGTACTGGAACTATGGAAGCATAAACGACATAAATATGGCATCATTACTCCATGTTTTGAAAAGTTCCACCTGCAAGACATCCTCTGATCTTGCCAGATTTGAAACTGTTAGTGGGTAACCACTCACCTATGTAATGCAGGGTCATCCCAAAGTGTTGCCTGTGCTTTAGTCCAGAACCTCAAACTGCAGTAGTTCAATGTTCAGCAAAAGATGCGCTACATGAAAGATAAAAACTGGAGATGGAAAAGACCCTCAACCTTGTGCAGAAATAAAGAAAGCAAAGAACTATATCAGAGCTTCCTGGTGTACTTTGCACTATATACAGGTAGTGGGCTCGTAGAATCTCATAGGCTCATAGCTACAGGCCAAGGATCAGTAACCACCTTGTGCCGATAGTTCCTGTTGCTATTCAATTAGGACTGTTGGCATTCCAATTACAAAAAAATGAACACCAAAAACTGGTAGATGACAGAAAGGACCAAATCAACTTAGAATACTCAAGATCCACAAAATATAGCCTTAAATTGATCTTTAGTCACTCCTTGAAGATTTATTGAAATACATCATCGATACAATAAGAGATCCTTCGAAGTACTCAATTAACCTTTTAATATGCAAAGCAAGAAATGGATTAGACTGGGAACAGAATTAACAGAAGAAAATCAAATATATTAAACTCTTAACAGAGGAAACCTGGGAAGACGATGATCAGTCACACAAGAGGAATCTACTAGGATCCTTGTCCCCTGAAAGTAAAGAAGAGCAGTAATACAAAATTACCGTCTCCGGAGGAGCACATGTCATTGCCATTGTAACTTCTTGCTGTTCATACCCAATTTCATCTTTCTGTATAACAAACATAGCCAGAAACTTATTACAAATGATCTGTAACTATGCAGTTTTCTGTGGAAACCTCAAAATCATATTTAAGAGATACTGAAGATCAGAAACTTAGCTATATCAGTATAGCCTATTACTTGAAAATTGAAAAGAAGCGAGCAAAGTGAAAAATAACATATAGACATGATAAGAAAAAGAAAATAGATACATAATGATTCACAACAAACATTCAAGTGACATAAATTAAAGAAACTATAACCCCAAAAATCTTCTCATTAGACAAAATATCCCAACACTGAACCACCCACTTCTACAATAAAGAAGACGAAAAACAGCTTACAATCTAGTAAGTCAGCTTACCATGAACATATACAGATAGTAGCAGAAAATTAAAAACTATACTTCTATTTCGACATAAAACTAGAATCCTGCAAATCTTCTGTATAGACAAAAGAAACAGCTTATAATCAAGTATTTAGTCAACAAAACCTTAAGAAGGTGGCGCCTTCAGTGCCTCCAAAAACAGCAACGAGAATTCATGGACCAAATTGATCCTTTCCAAGAACAACTCTGTCTCAGCAATTTGCATCTCCCTCCATTTTTTTTCAAATGCCATCAACTTTGATGGCTCAATCAATTGAAGAGAATTCTCATTTAGAAAACTTTCCAAACCAGGAGATGTCTTAATCATTTGTTCCTTACAGTGAATCATCAACTCATACAACCTAAGGCCCTCTTTCTGTTTATTAGTTGTTGTTTTCAGCTTCTCGGATACACTATCGGCATTACCAACTTTTCTCTTCTTCTTCTTTCTCTCTTTCTTGTCACTATTTTTTGCTTCTTTTTGCTTCTCAGCAACAGCAACAGCATCCACTTCAACATTATCTTCTTCTTGAACCTCCATAACACTGGCAGCATTACCAGCGTTTTGCTTTTTCTTTCCCTTTCCAATCGCAGCACCATCTTTTCTATCTTTCTTCTCGCCATCTTTTTTTCCTTCTTTTATAAAGTCATATTTTCGCTTCTTCTTGTTCACCTCAGCTGTTTCACTAACTTCACCAACATCTTTTCCTTGTTTTTGTTTGTCAACTATTGATTTCAGCTTCTCCGAAGCACTAGCAGCAGCATTACCAGCTTTTCTCTTCTTATTCATGTTTCTTTCTTTCCTTTCCCCATCATTTCCTTCTGTTTGTTTCTCAACTGCTGCTTCTTTCAGCTTCTCAGCCAGAGCTACCACCTCAACATTTTCTTCTTGTTCCTCAGTAACACTTGCAGCATTACCAGCATTTTCTTTACCCTTTCCGATTACAACACCATCTATTATTTCTCTACTTTCACCATCTTTTCCTTGTTTCATAATGTCAGTTTTTCCCTTCTTCTCTCTCTTATTCTTTCGAACTTCTAGACCATCTTCCCCAACAATTACACTTCCTTCACCACCATCTTTTGGTTCACCACCACCACCACCCCATATTGTCTTTGACAACTCGTAACATGTTTCCAAATGGGGTTTGGAAAACCTCCACACACACCCATTCTTCTTTTCCTTTTCTTGTTGTAGATATTTATCTCTTGCATGTCTTATTTTATTACAAAATTGTCCAAAACTAAAATCCACATCAATGGAACTTTTAATAGTGTTATAAAAACCGATCCTACCAGAATTAGGGTTTTTACCTTTCACGACAACATCAGCCATACATTTCAGCAGACAAATCTCACTTTCTTTAGTCCATACTTTACGGCGATCCTCCTCATACACAACTCCAGCATTCTCATCATTCTTCTTTTTCGGTTTCTTTGCTTCAACATGTGATTTCTCAGTGGTAGTAGTAGGAACAGAAGTGGGTTCGAGATTCTCGACTGGACGTTTAGTAGGAACAGAAGTAGAAGAGGATGGATTTTTTAGTAATCGAGGTGACTTTCGAAGATCCATTGTATTCTGAGTAAGAAATTAAGAAGGTTATCTGAGAATTGTAAGACGAGACGAAGAGGTTTTTATTTTAGGGTTTCTAAAATAGCCTTCTCTCTAGAAAAATCTGAAGTAAATTGAGAAAACAAAAAGGAGTGACTTGATTTATGAAACGAGTATGGACACTTGCCGAAAGAGGAGAAACGGTCATGGCCAAGGTAATCAATATTGGTCGAATACCATACCAGTAAACGTCAAAACCGATAACCGATATTATTGATGGTATTTTAGATATTTTGGTCAAAATTAACTACACTGATCATGATGCATGTATTTTTATGATCATCCTTTATTATCATAATATCCCTAACTTCATATTTGAACACCCTTTTTAGAAGAAAAAAAATTAATAAGCAAAGAAATTTTACTAATGAAAACTAACTAATTACATTTAGCTTCTCTCTGATAAGAGAGACCACCCAATCCGACAAATTATTACCCATAAAAGACTGAGTTCTGAATATTTTGGCATCCTTAACTAGCAAATTAGCGACCACATTAGTCTCCCTATATACATTTCTAGATATCCATTAACTAAAATACCTTAATAGAAATATGCAACCATTAGTGATGTTGTTAGTACTCCAATTAACAACACCTAAGTTATTACATTCAAACAGTCTCCTTCTAGATATAAGTTTATAACATTTTGTCTTCTAGCTTATTTAATTCCCTCCAGCACATCCATCGCTTCCGCTTTCTCTGCATCATGAGCTATACCTGGATAACACTCATCTCCCTTGCAATCACATGCATTAATGATTACCATAATACCAACACCCATTAGTTTATATTATTTACAAAAACAAGCATCAAAATTAATTATAATAAAACTAGATTGTGCATTTTCCCATGTCAATGTAGGTGTCAAATAACCACTTATGGCACTTATATTGTTTCTCAAAAGAGCATTAACATTACACCAGTCAGTTTTAGACTGATGAGTCTGCCTAACAACACATTTAATACTTACCTCAGCATTATCAAAAACAATGGCACATCTGATCTTCCATACATGCCACACAAAAAAACTTACTTTTGTTATCATATCCTGCATACCTGCCTCATTTGAATTACTTGTTATTTGACACCAACTCATTATCCAATTAACCACAGTCTTTTCATCTATTATCCTTTTATAGTTAGGATTAACAGATGACCAGATTCTTTTGACCACATTGCATTCAAGCAGCAAATGGTTAATATCCTCAACTTCACTATTACATAAGGGACAGTTTTCAGAAAAGTAAGATAAAAATCTAGCTAATTTGGCTCTAACAAGAAGACAAATAACAATTTTCCATAGGAAATGTAACACATTTCGTAGAACTTTTGTTTTCCAAAATCTGGTCCAAGAAAAATCCATAACATCAACAGGATTAGTAGCAAGATTGTTCATAGCATCAATAGATGTATAAGCAGTTTTTACTGAAAAAAGCCCATTATGCACAGGGGACTAAATCAATTTATTCTCACCATTTATAGGGATTCTAATTTTACAAATTTCATCAACAATAGTTCTATCAAATAAGCCCATTATGCGCAGGGGACTAAATCAATTTATCCTCACCATTCATATGGATTCTAATTTTACGAATTTCATCAACAGTATTTCTATCAAATAAGGACTCCAACATATCAATATTCCAAGTCTTACTGTCTTGGAAAATCAGTTGATCAATAGTCTTTATGTTAGTAGAAACATAGATATTTTACTACCATTTCCTATCTCCCAACAGTAATGACTCCTAATGGTTTCAAGACCCTTACAAAATCCTTTCCAGACCCATGATCCATTTTTATCATTAACATAATGTAATGGGTTATGTTCTGGAAAGTACTTATCCTTCATAATTTTAGCCCATTTACTATTTGGTTTATTCAGCAATCTCCAAGCCAGCTTGGCTAAGAGTGTTTTATTCACAATTTCAATTTTCCTAATACCTAGGCCACCAAAAGATTTATATTTAGCAACAGTATCCCATTTGACTAAGTGAAGTCCCCATGTTTCTTATTACACCAAAAACTTCTTTGAATACCATCCAATTTATCTATCATCACTTTTGGCATGGGGAAGATATGTAAATAATGGGATACCAAAGAACCCAGCACATGTTGAGTAAGGACAGTCCTACCAAGTTGGTTTAGATACTTACATTTCCATAAAGCCAGCTTGTCCTTGAATTTAACAACTAGATGACTAAACGTCTCCATTTTTTTCTTTGAATTAACAGAGGAACTCTAAGGCACTTGTCTTGAAGGGCTAATCTCTTAATACCAACAATATGTGCAATACGAGACTTAACATAACCATCAGTTTTAGGACTAAAAAGTAAGCCCATATTTTTTAAAGTTTATCGATTGTCTAGAAAATCTACTAAATATTTGAATAATTTTATTTAAATGTTGAGCACCTGATATTGTTGCTTTGGTGAATATCTGAAAATCATGTGCAAAGAAAAGATGACTTATTTGGAGATTATTTTTTGTCACTTTAATACCCTGAATTTCACCATTGCATTAAGCATTCATCAAAAACATGGAAAATGACTCTATACAAATGATAAAAAGATATGGTGTCATGATTAAATACCATTGATGTGATTAAAAATGCAAGGTCAATTATTTTATTTACAGGGTTTTAGTACTTAATTTATAGTTTTATTTGCTTTTCTTTTGGGTTTCTTAATTAGCTTATTTATGAATGTAATTTTGGAATAACTAACAAACAAGATGCACCAGTGGAAAATAAATTTCAATTTAAGGAGTTGTTGGAGCTCAAGGGTGTAAATGTGGATATTCTATCTTAGGTTTCAGCAGTAGCATCATACGGAAGTGTAGAGCACTTGAGAAGTACATTTTTGCAAATATTGAGATATGGTACCTTAAACTGTAAATATGACCCACCTGATTTGTTTCGTATACATTGTTTTTCTGAATTTTGTTATTGTAGACTTATCTAAAAGGTTAATGTTTTTTCTTTTCTTTTGAATTTTGTTTTTGTTATATTGGTTCAATAATCTATGATTTTCTTTGTTTCGCATATCTTATTGATGAATAAACTAGATATAATGACCATTTTCAAATGATACATGCCATAAATAACGACAAATTTTATTATTTTAATCTCATTTTAGAATCCTAATCGTTATTATTGTTTTTTTATGGTAATTTTTGTTCTTTTTAATCACAAAACTGATATATTGGGTTAATTATTTTTTTCAGTAGGGGAAACCTTTGGAAATCGTGGTTTGTTTTTCCTGGGTTGGTGGAACTTGGTATGATCTTTAGGTTCATAATTCTTCTGCATCTTTCCATTTTACCAGAATTGTCAGTAATAATATCCTTATATTCGAGGTAGGCATCGGTTCTCTTCAATCAATTCAGGTGGACATTTGTGCTTACACACTAAAGAAATGTTCAAGATTTTTCTGTTTGAAATTTGTTTGTTGCAGATAGTTCCGTGGTTCCTTATACAATACGGTTAAAGAAAGACCAGTGCCAGACGTTGTTATCATTTATATGTCCAGTCCTACCTGAATTGTGTTAGTGTACCTATATCTAATTCTTAGTGTTCGAAGAAGCATTTGTGAATAAATATATAAATACAAACCTAACTTCAGTTAGAAAGACGAATCTCTTGAAGTTCATGAGGCTTCTGCTTTGCCACCATCTCTTATTTGTAGCCTTATCCATGCAGTCATGTTTCACCAAAGCATTTCTTTTGAGCCTTTATATGAAGTATTTATTCACATTAAATGCAACCAACAAGCAGAAACAGAGTTAACCTGCTAGCTACTTAGTTTTAACTTTCAAGCCATAATACTTTGTGCCATCATTACATATTCAAATTTTATCTTACATTGTGTTGAGGATGTTTCACAAATATATCAAGCCTCGTATGTGAAACACATAAAAATATAAAATTGAAAATTGGAGGAAAATGTTTTGTTCATGTTTTTTCCTGTTCGGCAGATTATTCTCCATTGTTGATGACCTTATAACATGTGTACCTTTTTTTCCAGTTCTTATTGAGTTGAGTTGTCATTTTACATGGATAAGGTAGGTAAAGCCAAGAAGTCATCTGGTCCAATAAGGCAGTTCGGTTGGAGGTTGAATCGACTATTTTATTATGTATTGAGGTATTGAGGTACTTCTACACTTTTTTGTTATTATGTCTTTATGATAAGTACAATAAAAGGGTCCATTTACATGATTTCCAATATTTCTTCAGTGTTCTTTTCTGAGTACATGTATCATTCCACTGAATGCAATTGGTGTTGCTTATTACTACAACAAAAATTCAAAATCAGCCAGACTCTTTTCATATTTTTTCTTAAAATAAATTATTTATGACCATTATCTGTTAAGAGTGGGATCAAGGGTATAAATAAGAAAGGGTTTACCTTAAAAGAAAGATGTTGTCTAAATTTTATTACAGGACAAAATCCTTGGTTAAGAATCTTAAAACAAGGTGAAAGGTGTGTTATATAAAACAAAAAAACAGATTTTTATTTATCTTATTTAATTTGATGTCAGCAGGTCTTATTTTTAGCTTTGTTCGTACTTTTTTTTTCTCTTATTCTATAATCATATTTGTATTGTGCTTTGCATTTGACTGTTTTCTTTGTTATTTGTCAACTACTTTAAACTTACATTACTCCAACACTTCACAATATCCCAGGATAATAGAAAAGAGGCGGGATGTCTGGATTTCCCCAGGTCCTGCATCAAGCTATGAATTTCCAGATTACTTTAAATCCCTTCAAAATGAAACAAAAAGTTGGAACCAACTACACCAATCAACCATGTTCACCTAAATACTATACCTCAAGTGTTGAACAAAGGTCCTTTTTACCCCGGTGAAAGTTGAAGGAAACTCAAGCACTGAAGAACCTGCCATTAAGGAGGCTTGCCTTGAAAAAACGGTTCAAATGGATGAAGATAAGGCTAAACAACGAGTTTTTCCTTACCAGCTGATCATTATATTGAGAAAGACATTCCAAATACCCATACAACCGTTCAATGTATAAGCATTTCACTAAAATATAAAGTAATTAAATTTTTGCTACTTTGCATATACTAAATCTGTAATTCTCCACATAATAAATCCAACCTTAATTTAACAGTAACCAAAAAAACATCATCAAAATTTTATTTAATCTCAATGTGTTTGGGAGAACCAATTTGGACTATTTGATACCAAATTGGGTGCAATTTATTTATTTTTTAGGATAGCCCGTGCAGTGCATGGGAACAACACTAGTAGATAGTGAAGAAGAGAGATGAGTTAATGCTTTTAGAAGAATAGGTATGTAAAATTATCACCATTACAACCAGATTCTAACATTCGTTTGTAAACATAAATGTCCTGGTTTGGATTTCCATCAACAGCATTATGCTTTATCATCTTATTCCATTGTTGTCTGATGGAGAAGATGGTGATGAATGGCAAAAATAGTAACTTAACATAGCCATCTAGGATCCTGACCTCTAAACAAGAACAAAACCCTTGAGTTTCAGCTTCTATACTGGCTAGATACTCATGAATACAACAGATAAGGACTACGGATATTTTCAGAATTATTTATTTTAACAACGAATTAAAGAAATAACATGTCGCTTTAATACCGTGAATGAATAGAAATTTGGTTGACTACTCATCAGTGGGGAGTATCTACAATAACTAATTATGGTAAACAAAATATTAACATGCCAATGAAAAAAGGATCAGGTTGTTTGAATGTCTGCTGATTTTACTATGTTTTCTTCTTTCACTTTTGAGTTATGAATTTATTTCCAACCACGCTTGTGAATACCACTAATTTTCTTGGGAGCGTCTGCAGCAGGCCGACCTGTAAACATAACAGGTAAAGCTTAAACCTGTTTTTTCATCATTCATGTTACCATGGCCCAGGCGATCAAAATTGATGTGTTTTAATTAGTAACAACCAACTGATTACCAACAAAAATGTATATAGTGTTAGAAGTACACCAGGGCAGGTTTTAACAATCTTACAATCCCATCCAGGGACATAGATTAGCAGATTCACAAGAGCATACTATTGCAACTTGACCTCAATCATAAGTAGAAATCAAAATCAATAACTTTGAAATAAGACACAACATCTCTATAGCTTATGAAAGTTGTGACCTCAAATCAGGCAACTTTAGTATGCAGTCTAACCTAACAACCTAATAAAACTAGCAACAGATATTCAAAATCAGCACACAAAAACTGGAGGGAAGTCCAAGCATAAAACAACATCATAACCTAGGGATATGTATAGGCATAAAGTAATGAAGTTGAAACATGAAGCCATCTATACCATTAAATACATCTCTAAACCTCATAACTACATGAGATGGCAAGAAACTAAAATCGTCAGCACATCCCCAGAATCGTTTGATGCCCTTTACTTTGGTAGAGCTTAAGGTGAAAACCTTCTTATCTCACTGTCATTTATTTTTTTATTTGTTACAAGAGACAAGACATACAAATGACCATCACATACTGACAAGATATATGCATCAGGTCTGACTAACTTTCACCGTTAGGATTCCAAGTTCATACCATATATTAGATGTTTGAATGCGAAACCTCGGGGGAGTTTTGCGTGAACAACAAGGAAACAATGCTCTTCAAAAGAGCATCCCATTAAGAGTCGTTTAGCGATACTCTCCACTACACAATTTTTTTTGTCTGGCAAAAAAGTAAGACGTGTCTGTTCTATTGACAACAATATCTAACCTTTCACTAGTAACTAAAATAATCGACCTCAAAAGTAGTTCCTAATACCTATCGCCATAACCTGGAGGTCTAGTCGCCATTGCCAAGAAATTTTTTATACCAAGTCATGCTACAAATCTTCTATTCCATCTAACAAGTGTATAAGACGACCTACTGATTCTGCCTATAATTGTAAATTATAGCATCAACACACTCCTCTCATGGTTTGCCTGCTCACTGATAAACCATGTGTAATAAGTGACACATTAAACCAATGGATTTCCTTCTTTAACACCCTAATTTTTACAGGTTTCTAAAATTCCAACAGTGCACTTACTAAATCTTTAACTTTATGAAGCATTAAGTATTTCAACTATCCTACCAGTTTGAATTTGAGCGGAACAATTTTACACCAGAGAACCTTACAATTCACAACTCTAAAACTAGTCTGCCTTTAAAATATTCTCCAAGAATCACAAGGCCTGAAGACTAATCCTCCAAAACCCAAACTGTATGTCTTGCAATACTATCATGTTATGTGCTACACAAAAACTTCAACAAAATAAATAAAAGTAATAAGCATTAAGGGCATCTCCAACGGACGACCATGCCAAAGAGTAAAGATTATCTTTACTCTTTGATCGTCTAAATTGAAGCTTAACGGGCGATTAAATTTGGGATTTCGACGACTATACGTACAGTACCAGAGAATTTTTACTCTCATAAAATATATAGTCGCACGCTCTTTTAAATATGCGTTAACAAAAAACGCTTCGTTGAGAAAGCGTTTTAAAACACGGACGTTTGGTTAGAGAAGCGTATGATGAGACGCTTGAATAGAAAAGCGTATGATTTAACGCTTACCTAAGAGAACGCAAGCTAACTGAAACGCAAGCAAAGAGAGCGCCTGACTAAACGTCCAACTAGGGAGACGTGCACGGGAGAACGTTCAACTAGGTGAACGCCTAGACCATGCGCTCGCCTAAGAGAACGCAGCGCTCCTCCTGGAGGACGCCCAGTTTTATAACGTTCCTTTGGGCAGAAGTCCCAATTAGACGCTCTTCTATTTAGGCGTTGCAACAAAACGTCCCCTTACAGGAGCGTTTTTGTTACCGTTGTAAAATGTTACCGTTGGACGGCTATTAAATCCTTATGTATATAAACTAGTTGTCGTAGGATGTTTCATTCCACAATAACATTTCATAACTCAGTTTCAACAAATAAAGAAATTTTTAAGGTTTTCAAAAACAATTTCCTTCCAATTTGTTTTTCATTCCAATTTGTTTGTAATCACTTTTCAGTAATGGGTCCAAAACCAAGAGGTCCAAATTTTACTGTTAATGAAGATATAACCATGTTTAAGATTCATTTATCAATATCTCAAGATTGTAGTGTTGGTACCGATCAATCAGAAGACAAATTATGGTCTCGCACCAAAGCTGGAATGAAAGAAGCTATACCTTCAATGGCTGATCGGAGTTGGACCTCTATTCAGAAACGCTTTCAGGGAATAAGTAAAGAGGTGGCTCTGTACTCTGCAAAGGAGGCAGAAGTGGAACGTGAACACCATACTGGATGGGGCCCAGAAACAAAGGTCTGTGAAGACTTATATTTTATGCACTGCCTTTTTAAAGTTTTGAATTGTATATGATGCACTAACTATTTTTCTAAACAACAATAAACAGAGCGTAGAAGTAAGGAGGCTGTTCAAAGAAGCTAATGGTGGGAAACCATTTAAGCACGAAGAGTGCTACGCAATTATGTTAGAAAACATCAAATATTCAAGACGATCAACACAAGTTTTCGATTCATCACAAGCCGAAGAAGATTCAGATACCGAAGACGATACTCGAAATATACTTTCGCCAAGTCAAGGCCAATGCAGTGGATACGAAGAAATTGGAGATATACCTAACACATATCCCCGTCTAATGGGGAAAAAAGAGGCTAAACGTTTGAAGGTAACAGGGAAAGCAAAATCCAGTGCCCAAGCCGATGCCTTGGACACAATTATTATCAACCAAAAAAACTTCAACAACAGTTATATGGAAAATGCTAAAAGGAAGAATGATCAGAGAGAAGCCGAGTTTGCAGCAAAAGAGGAGCATCGTATTATGATGACGGACGTCTCCCATTTGGATGCGGCAAGCAAAGAGTGGATTGAAATAAGGAAGCAAGAAATTTTACAGAAAAGAAGAGAATCTCGGCTTGGTTAAACCATATAAAACTTCGAGTGTATTGAATTCCGACTATGAAAATTCTAATTTCTGAGTCCTTAAATTATTTTCTCACTTATTAGAGCAACCAGACCAGACCACATCTCAATGTAAAAATCAGTTTTCAACATTGTCAGAGATATTATAAAAAGTAAGTTGACAAGGCAATGACAGGAATTAAACTAAACACTCATATTAAGGTTAAAAGTAATACAAAGGTTCAACAGTTTAGGACGTGCAACATGCCTTTAAACCACTAAGTGCCCCTAGTGGCTGAGTGGTGTCTCGGGAGGGTTTACAAGAGATATACCCACAAAACCTAGTTGGATGGTTTACAAATTTTTCATACTTCACCGAAATCCGACCATAAATGTTCAATCAAGTCATTTCGCAATCGAATATGCGTTTCTTTGCTATGTACTGCAACTCGGCGTTGGTGAGTCGACATCCTCGATAGTTCTGCAGTTTGTTGACGGGATGTATTAACAGGTGCGTGGTAGCGCCCTTGATCATATTCATGTGGCCAATCACCGGGTTGACGTTCATCCTCCACAATCATATTATGGAGAATAATAATCGTTTTCATTATATATGCTAGTGCGTCCATATTCCACATTCTAGCTGGTTGTTTAACGATTACAAATTGGTTTTGCAGAACCCCAAAGCCTCGCTCAACATATTTTCGGCATCCCTCTTGGATAGTTGAGAATTTTCGTTTCTTTGCCGAATCTGGATGCTTGATCGACATAATAATGGTTGCTCTCTCTGGGTATATCCCATCACCGAGATAGTACCCCATATCATATTGGTTCCCATTAACCTCGAAGTTCACAGGTGGTGTTTTACCTCTGATTAGGTTCTTAAAAATATAAGAACGGTTCATTACATTTATATCGTTGTTGGAACCGGGCAAACCAAAAAAAGCATGCCAAAACCAAAGATCTTGTGAAACTACTGCCTCCAATACAATACTTTCATCGCCTTTGTAGGCAGTGTATGCACCAGATTCGGCTGATGGACATCTATCCCATTTCCAATGCATACAATCCACACTTCCTAGCATCCCAGGAAATCCCCTCGCTTTGTTTTGGTTAAGCAACAATTCTACATCCGCAGTAGTTGGGTTGCGCAAATACCGTTCCTCATATAAATGCAGTATCGTCAAACAAAATCGTCGTGTTGCCTCAAGAACCGTGGTTCTCCGATGCGTAAGTACTCATCTATTGCATCCGCCGCAGATCCATATGGATAAATCTTCCTCTAGTGTAAAATTTTCTGCATTTAACCGAAAATTTTCATAACCCGCCATTAAATGAAAACCCAGAATTACAAATTTGATCTTAAATGTTACTGAGATGGATTTGGAATGAGAATGATACATATGGGCTAATGTATTTATAGGACTCCATGTTAGGATATTTGGCCGTTGTTCAACGGTAACAATCCATAACGGTAACATATAGGTTGGAACTTTTTTTAAAAACCAAATCAAAGTGTCTGTACGGTCACAAAGAAAACACATAATTGAAAACGAAAACAGATAAAGTCAAATGTATTTTGAAAATGTAAAACAATAAAGTCCAAAATATAGTGTAAATTGGAATGACTACATAATAATGGAATAACACTATTCAGTAGTTTAGTCCACACGAGAAGATCGAGGTGGCATAAGCGGAGGCATACTTGACGAAGTTCCCTGACCCCCCGTGTTCCACATTTGCGTTGGGAGAGTTGCCGGAAAATTACCAACCCCTAAGTGTGGATATTGAGAATTAGCACGGGAAAGTTGTAGTTGCAAATTAATGTTTTCATTCTTATAGTTGCGCAATTCCTCCATCCTTTCCATCGACTGGGCCAAATGAAACTTACGGAATTCTTCGGTAAAATCGGCAGATTCTTGCGCAAAATTATAAGCTTCGACCTTTATATGAAAAAAAAGGTCAGTTTCTCAAAAAAATTATTTTAAAATAGATTTTTGTTTAAATTTTAAATATACTTACATATGTCCAATTATCTAGAGGCGGAATGGCAAAATGTTCAACGGGTTGGTCGAGGGTTTCCGTAACAAGCCCCCCTAAACAGTCGTATGTTTCCACCTCCCAGTTGACTTGGGTGCAAAATTTTTTGGAGTTTGTAACAAGTCGCCGGTACTCCAAATAGGAATCATAAGTAACCCGATCCTGGAGGTAGTCAGTTATTGCTATGGCACTCGATTCCCTCATCTTGGTAGTCTCGGCATCAGTGATGTTGTTCACACAACTTGGGGGGTTACGAGGAATTCTCCATCCACCATATATTTGGTGTCATAAACGGTCTCCAAGGTATACGTTATGCTGTAAAATTTAATTATTATCAGCCATGTACCAGAAAATTTAAAAACAATAATTATAAGTATGACTAATTGAACTAGAAAGTCTCAACTCACAGTGCCAACCCAAGTAAATACGGTGCGGGTATTTGATACCGCCATAGCTACGCGGATAGTATCATTAATATGGCGTGCCGCAATTTCAACCCATGGTCTCCATGTGACAACATCCATTGTCAATTCATTCAAAAGTTTCCTTGCACCCTTAATATCATTACTCTTCCTTCGCGTACTCTTCCACCGCGAACATGTTGGCCAAGGACATTCGGTCTCTTCAGGGATGTTGTGAGGTCGAAGTATGCCCAGATATTCGTACCCCCAAAACTTGAATTTGATTAAAACAAAGTTAATAATTTACCCCGAAATTATTAGTTATATGAAATTTTAAGGAAACGAGATAGTACCTCCAATATTTGACAAGACCCGGTTAGTGACTTTTGACCCCTCCCTGCTGCACCAAGTGCGGAATAAAGTCTTGACATACCAGCACTACCCCAGTCAAAAGTTCCAACTTTATTTGTATCCTCAAATGCAGCTAACCATCCAGCATCGATGTAGTTCTTAGCATTGGAAAAGAAGAACTGTCCCAGAACATACATCCAAAATGCTCTCGCCACTCTTTCAGCAAGTACATTATCCTGTTGCGCCTCAACCAACTTTGCCTCTGTAAAGTATGTTCCCAAAAAGGCCACAGTAATGGCCTCTGAAATCCACTGCGTCGGGATACCTTCTCTGCGACAAACTTCAGAGTCTTTTAAATCTGGGAAAATATGGTCACGGACATGTTGAAAGGTATACTTAGCCAGGTCATATGGAGGCGCTTCGCCAATACCAATACTGATTCCGGTCAACATCACCCAGTCTACAGGTGTAAAACCAATTTCACCAAATGAGAAGTGAAAGGTGTTCGTCGTGTCCCAGAAGCGCTCGACGATATAATCAATCAACGCATGTGACGAGTCACCAACATCCATTGACAAAAACCGGTCCCATCCTGCCCTTTCAATAATAAATTTTGCTCTTTCGCAGGTTTTCATTATAGCTTTATACGCTTGTTGAACCGATTTCAGAGACCCACGATGCATATATTTGGTTTTTGGGTCGGCTCTCGAACTCATATTGCTGGAAACGTGACCTTCATCATCTTCCACCATACTATAATTTGCTAAACCAATATCATCATTCACTCCTTCGGCAGTGCTGGCATCTGGTACATCCTGTGTTGTTCGGGCTTTCTTGTTCTTTTTTTTCCGACCAACGAATTGGGAAGCGACATTTCTCAACATCTACACAAATTCAATTTTTTCAAAACACAATAAAGCAAAAATATAACTCCAGATTTATCCATATATCAACGACAATACAGATTACAGTTCAAACAAACCTATAGACACAAAATACATATTACAGAGACATACTTAGCAATTGGCATAGAATTTCGAGACGACTCAATGTCTAACATGTATCTAGAAAATTAGTTGTTCGGCCAATAATCATGTTGCGCTATAAAGTGTATTGTTCAGTTCAATGTATGAAACATTGTATGTGTTTGAATCAGGAATTACTCAAGCAGACAATAGTGATGAAAATTTTAATCAAAACTGCATATAGTGCAAAAAATTAACTGTTTTAAGCAATTTATAAAAATCATAAACCCGGAAAATTATGTTCTAATTTAAATTTTCTCATTTTCATTTTATCATTTTAGGATCAAAAATAATTTTATTAATATAAATGTTCCCGGCACAATCATGTGCTAATCCTAATTATGTTCTAATTTTAATTTTAATTATGGTTTATAATACTAATTATGTTCACCATTCTAATTATGTTTAAGTCCTAATTATGTTCACGGTTTCATCCTAATCATGTTCTAGTTCTAACAACGATTAACAAATGGTTAATTATGTTCTAATTCTAATGGAGTCAGTGGACCGTCAAAAATGGTCAAATTAAACAACGAATAAAACCCTAATCTAGACGGTGTCGTCAATAAATACAACGAATATAAACAAAAATGGTGAGATACGCAGTTAAACAACGAATACAAACTAAAACAAACAAGAAAATGACTGAGATAAGAATTAATTACCGTGTTTTGAAGCAATTTTTCTCCAGCCGCCGTCGTCTGTTGAGGGAGCGTTCTTGTGAGGTGGGAGAGACGAAGCCAGAGAGAGCGTTAGATACAAATAAGGAAACCCTAGTACACGCACGCTCTCTAAGCTTGGCTGGACGCTCAACTCCAATACACGGACGTTCTCCCCAGCAGGACGTGTAAGTCACCACGCTCCCCCTAGCACGACGTCTATGTCTCCACACTCCCCCCAGCACGACGTTAACACCAAAACGTCTTCCCCACTTGGACGTCGATTGGGCGCTCACCCTGGTGGACGACCGTAAAGCGCTACTGTGGGTGCGCGTTCTGTGACTGGATGCTATTGTAGATGGACTTCTGGTATTCAGGTGTTTACTAGGAGCAGCGTTTAACACTAAACTTCCATGCAACACAACGTACAAATTGTACACGTCCACCCAATACAACGTTGGTATAATAGACGCTTATCTGTTTCGACGTTAATAATACGTCCACCCACAGTAGCGTAACAAAATGCAAACGCTTATGTACAGCTGCGTCTGCTTTCAGAATATGAAACGCTCACTTGATGGGGCGTATGATAATATACGTCTCCGCAGAGAAACGTCCGTGTCAACTAACGTTACTCTACAACAGCGTTTTACAACAAACGTCATTTTAGTTAGTAATGCGATCATATTTATTCCCGAAACCGTTGTGCAAAAAAAGAAAAAAGACCAAATTTTTTTAATTTTTAGTCTTTGGTATACTCGCCTTGTTGGAGTTGCCCTAAGCAAAACAAAAAATGCACCTTGTTTATGAACAATTCCCCACGCTTTTCCATGTTTACCATCCTGTAATAATAAAAGGAACCCAAAAAATATCAAACAATGTGTTAGAGATGATGAATTTTTTTTAATAGATCAAAAAATAGAGGAAGAAAAAAAAAAAAGGAGGAGATTTGGGACCTTGTAGAGATTGATCTTGGTGATTTGATAAGAAACACCAGACCAATGGGTTTTAGCCATTTGATACCCAATTCCCCAGTTAGGAAGAAACTGAGCGACTTCAAATAAGTTCTTTTTCCTCTTTGGTTTCTGCAAAGCTGATACTTTGCTTCTCCTCCTCCTCCAGTCGAAGAAGGATTTGCAGAAGCACTGACATTTCTTCTGGTAAGAAGACTAAAAGAATGCCTGAAGATACCTATGGTTTTGTCCATTGTTGTTTTGTTCCCTAGCATCGTCAAATGTTTTCTGCAGAGTTTTGTAAAAAAAAAAATCTATAAATTTCTTGAAATTGCAAAATCAAAATTTTCCAGATGCTTTGTATACTTATTAATTTACAGAGATAAAATAAAAAACAACATCAAAATCAGTGTCCTTAGATAATAGGAAGCATTTATATAGATTCTTCTGTATAGTATATGACTATGTTATATGAAATCAGTTTCAAGAAAATTTCACACACTGATAGAAAAGAAATATAACATCTTAACAAGAATAGCAACACTTGATAGTGATCCCTAATTCCTCATCTCGACTATTGGTATTGAAACCTAAACTGCATAAATTTTTTTTTGGGATAATCATAGAAATGCCTCAATTTGGGGGTCATAAATTGAGAATGCCCCAAAACGAAAAATTAACAAAATACCCTATTTCATCAATTTATCCGTTATCTTCGCGCGTGCGAGTTCATATGTGCGAACTTTGACTTAAATATCCCTATATTTCATCTTATGGAAATGCCTTAAAAATATTATCATCTTAGAAAAATGCCCCAAACAGATTAAGGTAACAAAAATGCCCCAGGCAGAAAAAGATAATAAAAATACCCCAAAAATAGAAACATGAAAAGTTAATAAACATAAGATTACATATACTTAGTAATTCTTATATAAAAACAAACAGGTACAGAAAATAACAAAAATATATTTGATAGATGTTTATTGCTCATACTACTATTTGTGTAGAATATTTGATATTGTTAAAGTCGCATCTTCAGCTGTCTCAAATGTAAAAAAGCTTTAAGGGTACAACTGCAGTGGCATCAGTCTTATGTTTCATGTGATCATTCATGTTTTGCTGTCCCTTGCAGTTAGAGTAGTTCCCTAATTCCCTTATTTATTTATTTTTCATTTTTCCTTTTTCACTCTACATGCTTCCATTTTGATGCATATTTTGTTCGACATGTATATGTCATTGTAGTACCGATATAGAAATATGATTTATAGGACCATATTTGTGCTTAGAGACAACATGAGCTAATGTGTGATGCAGTGATAATTTTTACTTATTTCAACTGGTACCTGTTATATTACTTCCTTACGATAGAGAACCTTGTCGATCTGTAGTACAACGACAGTAACAATATACATATTTATGCTGGATTTCTTTTACTCTTCTACCTAATCACTATTGAAATGTTAAATCTTCTTAGTAAGTTTATTTTGGATTATTAATATATGCTGCTTGTATTTCATAGGTATTTTTCAACGGTAACAGTTCTGTATGGTAGTTTTTTACTTTATAAGTTGCTGATTTATTTTTTACTAAAACTGTTGGTTCGTACCCCCTGCTCCTATCTATTTAATACATATTACCTGATTCAACTAGTACATTTATACCTCGGTTTCCTTAGAAAACATCTGTCTGTAGTATAAAGAATATACATGTTTAAAGCATGTTTAAAGTTTGTTTTGTTAACATTTTTTACTCAGTAGAGTCAGTTCCTCCTTTATTGATCACTTCATATATCTTTTTGACAGTGTGATATGGACCTCTAAAAAAGAATTTTAAAATGGGACCATTCTTTGTTTTTGATGTGAGTGTGGTTACATGGGTTGTTCATGCTATATATGCCTGCATACCTTACTTGTTCTTATTGTAGATTGTCGAGAAGCTCCTGGTTGCAGCTGTTGCAAATGCTGATGTCAATGTCCGGCTGTCAGTCTTCTCTTCTCTACATGGAAACGGAGGGTTTGACAAATTTTTGGCACAGGCCGATAGTTTGACTGCTGTTTTTGTTGCTTTAAATGATGAGGTAAGGTCAAGTTCAATATGTGAATTGATGAAATGAAAATCTGCATCTGTTGTTAGCATACGGTAGCTAGTGAAAAAAATATCTTTTCCAGTTCTCCTCATGATAAATGAAACTGCTTATTTATTTGCGTCGATTTCGTGTCTTATCTTGGATGCCAGTTTTCTAGACTAGACTAGACTAGTATCTCTGACATACTGTTTGAGTATCAAACTCTTATCATTGTTGATGTACCTTCTGATGCAGGGTGGTTTTGCAATGAGGCAATATCTTCCTGAACTAATGCCACTCATTGTTGATGCCTTAATCGATGGATCATCTGTCCTAAAGCGTGAAGTGGCTGTTGCAACGCTTGGTCAACTTGTACAAAGCACAGGGTATGCATCTTATTTGAAATCAATGATGATTTTACTCATGAAATTTTTATAGTTATCCCAAATAATTTCTTGGGTCAATTTTATCTCTCCAAACGATATTTCTTCTTGAATTAGATGCATTGTTGTTTAATCTTCACCAATTTTATCAAACATTTAGTCAACAATTGGCTTTACTCTTTCTGAGTTGATTCGAGAAGGCCAAGACTGGATTTGATTGTAAAATCTTATAAAAGTGAGTTTATGATAACATTGGTGTTTCTTGTAGGAATTTAGATGGGGATTGTATCTTCTATGGTCCAAGACTTTTAGTTCCGCTGGTTGGCTTTGTTGGATATACAAACAACATCTTAAATGCACTTGTTTGGATTGGTTTTCAAGAATATTGAGTTATCTATAGGTTGCCTGATCAAAATTAAAAATCTGTCCTTAATCGTTTCAAATTTAAATTGACATTCACATCGTATATCTTAGTTTAAGATTAATGCCACTGCAGTTGTACCCTTAAAGCTTTTTTACATTTAAGACAGCTGAAGATGCGGCTTTAACAATATCAAATATTCTACACAAATGGTAGTATGAACAATAAACAGGTATCAAATATGTTTTTGTTATTTCCTGTACCAGTTTGTTTTTATGTAAGAATTACTAAGTATATGTAATCTTATGTTTATTAACTTTTCATGTTTCTGTTTTTGGGGCATTTTTATTACCTTTTTCTGCTTGAGACATTTTTGTTACCTTAATCTGTTTGGGGCATTTTTCTAAGATGATAATCTTTTTAGGACATTTCCATAAGATAAAATATGGGGGTATTTAAGTCAAAATTCGCACATGCAAACTCGCACGCGCGAAGATAACAGATAAATTGACAAAATGGGGCATTTTTATAAATTTTTCCATTTTGGCGCATTTTCAGTTTATGACCCCCCAAATTGGGGCATTTCTATGATTAATGCTTCAAAAAAATGTTTTGTTTTTCCCTAGAATCTGGATTGTCTAGGTTGAAATTATTTGATTTATCTGGATCTAATTTAATATGTTTTTGAGTCAGATCTGATTTATCTGACTTAAAAATATGTGAGTCAGTGATTTGGTTTTATTGGTCAGGGACATTTAATTCCTTAACTCAAACAGATCCGCATCAGAGATTAAGTTTGAGTCAGGAAGTGAATCAGATATGAAGGAAAAACAATCTGACATCTAACTTATGCCGATTCAGGGACCGAGTCAAATCCAAATACCGAATTAACAAAAAAAAACATGATATAAGTCTACGGTACACGACACTAGACTTTCCCAACCAACCCATCTTGGTGTTTTTTTTAAGCAACACACATCCTGATTATTGTGGTTGTGAATGTATAAAGAAAATAAGTAAGCAACAGTTTTTTCATAACAAAAAATTATATTATATTAAATTAAAAAATACACCAAAAACTTTATTAAATATATATTTTATTTATTTTAATAATGTTATATTCGTCTCATAACAAAAAATAACTTCGTTTTTTATTGTTACCTATTTTTTAACTTAAATAAAAAAAAATATATTCCTCCTATATAGAAATAAAAATTATACTTTTACAAAGATAAAAAGAATATCCTTTAAAATAAAACATATCCTTTTATGAGATAAATAAAATATTAAATTATAAAAATTAGTGATATAGCGAATTATTTCTTGCTAAAATAATTTTTTATGTGAAAAACTATTTTTCGTTTGACTTTGGATTTACAGGTATCTTCCACATTTACGGGGAAGATGCTGATGAAGGGAGAATGTGACAGTTTTAAGTCAAATTAAGGATTGTAGACAGTGTGAAGCTCTCGTAAAACTCGGTCTCAATTCTCAAAGGGCCCAAATAGAATAGAATGGAATTGGGTTGTACTTTTACAACAACCATGTTATGTTATGTAGAATAGATTGTATATCATTCATGCAAATGAACCTTGGATGTTTTAAATTAATCTTTAATCGGGAATAATTTTATAAATTAGAGAATATATAATAAAATAAAATATAAATATTTTGTTATAAAAATCAATAACCTTTTATCTATTTTTTTAATGGCTAAATTATCCTGTATTCTTTTTAATCAAAAGCTCAGGACCGGCATGACAATATAAAAAACACCATGTTGATTTTTGACACTCGGCAATGAATCGGATGAGCACCATGCCGACTGTTGTTGATTTTCTTTCCCAGTCGGTATGGTTAGAGATTTTTGACAATACCGATTGTTGTAATTTGAATTTCAGAAACTAAGATATAAATCTGCATTGTTTATGTAATGAATACCATGTCGGATAAAAAAGATCAACAAGAGTGGGCATGGTGTTCATATGGTAAAAAATATAATCCCGACTTTGAATTTTGGGCAACCAAAAATAAGTTTAAGAAAATAATATTTTTATAAAGAATCAAAATAAAATATGATATGGATAACTTAGTTATTTATATTTTTAGGAAACCTCTTATCAATGATTAGTATAATTCCAAGCGGAATATTCTCTAGTTAAAGGTTATTTTAAATCCCCGATGTCTTAAAAATAATCAATCCCAATATTATTACTATTGTTTAGAGTAACTAAAGTATATATCGTGCTGTTAACATTGGGACATGATCCCTAGTGACATCATAACCACCATTTTACATATTTGTTCGTTGGTTCTCGGACTCGCCTTCATAGTCTAGGCTTCGAAAATAAGCTTGATATAGGGGCTCCAAAATCCTGGAGGGGTTTTAAAATGATCTTTAATAACCTTGGATCTTGGTTAAGGAGTGTCCTAGGGGCAAGTCAAATATCTATTTTACCATTTACCCAATTAAAACTTAAACACCCTTAACACTATTCATTTCATTAACTTCTACAAAAACTCTCCAAATCCTAACCAAAACCTAACCATAACCAAATTCATCGAAATTCATCGTCGATTCACAAAAATCTTTGTCGATTAAACTCAACAATTCGAGATGAAGAACCATACTAAAGGTGTTCAAGGTAGCAGTGATGGCACTCAACTCTCCTCGTTTCAACCTAATCAAGAGATTCAAGAAGAAATCGAGCAAAATCAATCACTGCAAAGTCCAACAATGGTGTATATAAGGTATTGAACAAAACCCATGTTATTTTTAGAACTTCTAATTAATTGAATTGCATGTTTGATTATGAATTGGGTTTTAAAAAAATGTACACGGTAGAATTTACGGTTGGGTTCGTGTGAAAACCCAACCGTAACATATCATGTTCTTGAGTGTTACGGTTGAGTTTTCTTCAAAACCCAACCGTAACTCTAAGGGAAGAAGATGAAGAGTTACAAATGTTACGGTTGGGTTCAAAATTAACCCAACCGTAACAAAATTTACGTTACTTTTTTTAAAAAAAATACGGTTGTTTTTTCTTAGAATCCAATCGTAACTAAATTGTGCACATTTTGCTCACATGAAATTACGGTTGGGTTTTTGTTAAAACCTAACCGTAACTTTCTTTCAAAAATTTCAACTAAAAATTTACGGTTAGGTTTTTCTCATAACCCAACTGTAAGCAAAGTGTGCACATTTTGGTCAGTGAAATTTACAGTTGGGTTTTTGTTAAAACCTAACCGCAACTTTTATTCAAAAATTTCAACTGGAAATTTATGGTTGGGTTTTTCTCATAAAAAAACCGTAAGCAAAGTGTGTACATTTTGATCAGTGAAATTTACGGTTGGATTTTTGTTAAAACCTAACCGTAAGTAAAGTGTGCACATTTTGGTCAGTGAAAGTTACGGTTGGGTTTTTGTTAAAACTAACCGTAACTTAGTGACAAAAATTCCAACTGAAAATTTACGGTTGAGTTTTTCTCATAACCCGACCGTAAGTTTTCCTATGTAGTCAATTTTTTTTTGTGTGTTGTAGGAAGAATAAAATGGGTAATAACTTAACTCCAATTTCTCACACTCCAACCCCTCGACACGGAAAGCATTTAGGGGTTCAGAAGAGAAGCTTGAGTAAAAATCATAATCCATCTTTTGAGTTAGGGGTGGTAGTGTTCCTCATATTTCTGAAGAGAATTATACGGTGTTCCAAGGCTTGGAAGATCTACCGTTACATAGAGGTGGTGTTCTAATTCGAGAACCACCACAAGAGCAACAAAGCGAGGATGAAGAGAGAGACATCGAACAACATTTCCCTCAAGCCAAAGGTAAAGGAATTCTTGTTGCTTCTGCCGGACCTTAACAGAATCAAAGAAAGGAAAAGAAAACGGTTTCCAAAAAAATACCCAAAGAGAAGGCCGAACCTGAACAGTGGCCTTAGAGGAGGAATGGAGGACTTTGGGGTGAGGCCCCAGATAAATCTGCAATATTATTTGGTTATCCCCATTCATGGGATGCCAAAGTTGCGCAGACCAAGGTATTAATCTAAACACTTCTCTTGTTCTGTTAAATTTTTGTTTGTTAACTTTTGTAAGTAAAACAAATTTGTTTTTATTCTTTGTAGGATCATACCCAGGCGATCAAGAAATTGGTTCGTCAAAGGGCTCAAAATTGGCCCTTAACTGATGAATGTACGGTCGTACAACTTCTGGTAAATGGTACCGGGTTAGCTCCCAAAATTACCAATTCGATAGGGGAGTATGATAGCGTCGTTTGTGCAGCCTTCAGGGAACGTTATTGGCCTGAAACCGATACGTTTCATCTACCTTTCGGCGAGATGACAATAACGCCGGATGATGTCCAATCCATCCTTGTCTTGGAGGTGGACGGTAGATCTGTTTATGAGGGTTTTAACAATAACCTGTCCTGGAGTGAGATTTATTCACTTGTGCAAGATACACTCTAACGACAGAAGAGCGAAGCCGAAGACGAGTTTAAATTGGTGAGTGGAGATAAACCGGGGATGGCCTCGAAGAGAAGTATTACCAAGAAATTGTTGTTGCGTTCACTTAGAAACAAGTTTGGAGGAACCGCAAAGTTGGAAAACGATGGGGTCGTCATAGATGACACCAGAGCTATTCGAACAACCAGAGCGTATCTGCTATATATGCTCGGCACCATCTTCTTTGCTGACAACTCGGACAACAGGGTCAACGTCCACTATCTACAGTGGTTGAAGGGTGATCTCGGAAACACACACCAATACTCGTGGGGAACGGCCACCCTGGATTACCTTCTTGATAACCTTAGAAAAGCTTCTTGGGTTAGAGGAACTGAGATTGCCGGGAATAACGTTCTTCTTCAGGTAATTTATTGTTTGAATTTCAATGTTTAACTTTAATTTTTTATTTGCGCATTATCTTATATTAGTATTTATTATTTTCATAGGCATGGGTATATGATCACTTTGCCACACTGGCTCCTAAAACGATGTCGAACGGTGATGGTAGTGGACCTACGGGAAAGAAATACATATTCAACGGGACCCAGGAAAAACATAAGGAAGTGCTAGCGAAGATGAGAACTGAAATTGATGGTTTCACGGTTGAAGATGTTATTTTTGATCCTTATGTAAAGCTTAACATAGAGGATGATGGAGATGTTTAGGATTTGTGTATTGTCGGACGTGGCAGACTACAACGGCCCTTTGTACCATCTGTTTGGGTACGTGATGTGCAACCCCCGCCGAACGCTCCGGCAAAATGGATATGTCCAAACAACGGTGACATGCGAAATGTTTAAACTGTGCGTGAATGGATCGATGATCGAAGGGCCAACCATCGTGTTAAACTACGACCCAACGCCTTTGGTCGCGGTTTGGAATAACCGCAATGATCCGGAACACCAAATCCAAATGAATGAGTTAATTCCATCTGTGGGCACAAAAGAGGATGCAGAAGATTACTTGGATTGGTATCGACATTTTGGTCATCCAACTATCATCAACAATGGTCGTGAGAGTATGCCCCAAAACACAGAAGATGGTCGTCAGAGTATGCCCAAAGGGGATGGTTTCTAGAAGAAGGCATATTTCAGTTTGGTATGTACATTATTATTGTTATTAGTGTTTTTAAGATTTATTACTAAACACTCATCCAACTTTAATTTTCATATGTGAATAGAAAAAGAAATCCTTTGCATTAGCAGACTCTATAACTCCATCCATAAGCACTATTGATGTTAGGACGCGTGACCAACTGAAAACCAAGATTAGGGAGCTTCATCATGAAGCCGAGGATGTGCACCGAACTTTAAAGAGGAGTAGAACCGCTACAAGAGGCGCTATAATTGATGCGAGAACTACTAGAAAATAGCCGCATCCATCGGATGAAGAGACACATGATGAAGTCTCGGATGCGCTACGTGGTGCTCGTACTCGAGGAGGTCGTGTTGGTGCTCGAACTCGTGGCGGTGGTGCTCATCGTAATCTTTGTACCAAAAAAAGACGTCGTCAACCTACACCTCATACTTCTCCCTAACTCTCTGTCTATGGTTTTTTTTCCTTTGTGGGTGAATTACTTATAACTTTGATGTGAATAAACTTCAAATTTGTGTACTACATGTTTTATTTCCCCAAATTTGAAGTTGGAAACCATGCAATGTGAAAAACAAGTCAAAAAACCCCAAAAAATCAATATTACGGTTGGGTTTCGGCTGAAGACCCAACAGTAACTCTGGCAAAATGAAAATGTTCTAGGTTTACGGTTGGGTTTTGGCTGAAAACCCAATCGTAATATTGTCACATTTTCATACTCCATAATTTACGATAGGGTTTGGCTTAAAACCCAACCGTAAATTTAACACAATAAGTTATGGTTGGGTTTTAAGCAAAACCCAACCGTAAATTCTACTGTTAACTCAAAATTGCATTATCTAATTTGTGTGTTTTTCGCTTTTTCTTTGTTTGAATGACCCAATTTACCTTCAATCTAGTTAAAATTATTGAATAATTCCAAAATTTTAATTTTAAAACTCAAATTTTACCTTAAAACTCAATGCTCAAAAGGATTGTTACGGTTGGGTTTTGGATGAAGACCCAACCGTAACTCTGGAAAAATGAAAATGTTGCAGGTTTACGGTTGGGTTTTGGCTGAAAACCCAACCGTAATATTGTCACATTTTTATACTTCAGAATTTACGGTTGGTTTTAAGCCAAACCCAACCGTAAATTCTACTGGATAACTAAAAATTGGATTCTCTAATTTGTGTGTTTTTCGGTTTTTCTTTGTTTGAATGACCCAATTGACATTCAATCTAGTTAAAATGATTGAATAATTTAAAAAAAAAAAACAACTCAAATTTGACCTTAAACTAAATGCTCAAAAGGATGTGTTACGGTTGGGTTTTAAGGCAGAACCCAACCGTAAATACATGTTGAAATTGTAGAATATATTTGTAATTTACAGTTGGGTTTGCTGGATAAACCAACCATAAATAATCCCTGAATAGTGACAAAAAATATTGTGACTTCTTTATTTGTGTCTTCTTAAAATAGACAATTCCAACAGATTTTTATTTGAAAATCTAGTCGTTGGGTATTTTTTCACTATAAAAAGAAACCTTTCCTTGTCACTTTCTCATTATTCTCTATCTCTTTCATTCTCATTATAATTCTAGACTTTCCAACCCATTCTCACCATAACCTTTCAACCATTAAAAATGGTTCGATACACGAATGATGAAGATGTTGCACTTTTCGAGGGTGGCTTACGATGATAGGGCACGCTTACGAAAGAGCCTTTTATAACAACAATAACAACGTCGTTAGCGCTGAAAATTGGATGGACGGTCAGGAGGCCGATCCTTGGTGGGAGCGTGTGTTTGAAATGTTTGTGGCATTAGAGGGGAATGGAAACCGGAGGACGTGGAGAACCATCAAGAGACGCTATGAGGCGTTGTATGAAGAAATGGAAAACTTAAAACTGGAAATGAAAATGAGAGTTGAAGCATTTCCCGACGAACCTCATGTGGAAAGACTAAGTGTGTCAATTAATAAATCATTCGTTAAAAAGAGTTTAAAAAAATTCAAACTTATAATTGATTTGTTTTTTTCACAATGATGGCTAGGGCGCAGTATAAAATCAAATACGGGAAGGAGTTTACGTATAAGGATTGCTATCGTATCTTGGAACAAAGTTTCTATCTTGAGTATCGCCGTTATGATTAAGTGTTTAAGTGTTTAAGTGTAATCATCTAATGATCTACTGTATTTTGTTTCCTTTGGTTCTTCCTTTAATATTAAAAATAAGGTTTTTAACAACTCTGGTATTTGATAAGAAAATGAACTAAACCCGAATGTAACTAATTTTCTCTCAAAAAACCCCTTCTTACAGTTGGGTTCGATGACTAAACCCAACTGTAACTACAATTCGTACTTAAAAACTCATTTTTACGGTTGGGTTCGATTACTAAACCCAACCGTAATATAATTTGCACTAACACCACAACTTGTTTACGGTTGGGTTTCAAGGCAAAACCCAACCACAACTATATGATGAAACATGCACTAAAACTAACACAATAAGTTACGGTTGAGTTTTAAGCAAAACCCAACCGTAAATTCTACTGTTAACTCAAAATTGGATTATTTAATTTGTGTGGTTTTCAGTTTTTCTTTGTTTGAATGACCCAATTTACCTTCAATCTAGTTAAAATGATTGAATAAGTTCACTTTTTTGATTTTGAAACCCAAATTTGACCTCAAAATCAATGTTCCAATTAATGGGTTACGGTTGGGTTAATTATGGAAAAAAATGGTGATCTTCATTTTTCTTCTACTTACGACCGTAAATCTGGGGTGTTGTTGGTGTTACGGTTGGGTTCGACATGAAACCCAACCGTAAGTTTCTCTGAATAACAAAAAATCCATCTTTCAAATCGTGATTTCATCAAATTTGAGCCATAAAAAGATCAAGAGTTTAAGCTAGAGGTATACTCAATGCTACTATGGTTGATTGAATCAAAATCTAGGGTTTAAAAAAAGCGACAAAATTTTCTTAAATCTCATCTAGTTTTTCTTCCCACAAAACACAAGTTCAAAAACAAAAATTGAATTCAGTTTTTTAAATACAAGATTATATTTAATTAATCATGATTAGTTTAATTTTTATTAATAATTAGTGTAATTAAGATTACTAATCAGGGGTGGTTTGGATATTATAAAAATATTATGGATAAAGAATTTTTAAGTCTTACTTTAAAATATCTCTATTTCGTCTTATTAGAGGAACCCTTCCAAGATTTTAAAGCCCCTATATTAGCCTTCTTTGAAAATAGGAATAGATACCGTTTGGTTCAAATTAAAAATATAAATAGAGATAATGTTTCTTAAATTAGATTTAATACAAGCGTTCAATTTTTTTATTTAAGTTGAGGGAATGTTGGAAATCAGAACAATAGAGATAATATGGTTTTTAAAGTCGAAGAAATGATAAGAAACCTTGGATATATGATTAAAAAAAGGAGAGAGATTGGATGTTTATTAAAAGAGAGGAGAGCAGAGGATATAATGGAGCTCTGGACTCCGGATATTTATATTTCCTGTCATGTATTAGTTTGGTATTCCTATGCAAATATGGAGTATGGGTCTTACGAAATACCCTTGTTCCTGATGCAATCATGATTCAGACTTCTTTTTCATATCTAAAATTCAACCAATAAAAAGAAGAGAGATGCTAATGGTAACGAAAACTCTAGTATTGTTGTGTGTATTTGACTACGATTATTGAAATGGAAGAGAAATTCATGTGAAATTTCTGTTCATCATTAATAAAAGAAGGTAGACTATTGTAGCGATGGTGCTGCTGGTATTTACTAATGGAATTATTGGAATTATTAATTATGAGTTTTTGGATCCTCTATTTTTTTTAGGAAAAAAACAAAAAATGTTCCAATTTAGAGGTGTTATTTTTAACAAATGTTCCGGATTTCAGAATTAATAAAAATACTTCAATCTGTTAGTTTTTTATTGACTATGTGCATGTGAGTTTTTATATTTAAAAAAAGACCTCCCATACTTTCTTAGAAAAATGCCCTTAAAAAAGATTTATCTTAAAAAAATGTTCAAATAAAATTAATACAGAAATAAAGTTAACAAAAATATTCCAAACAATACATAAACAACAAAAGTTAATAATTGCTTACAAAAAATGAAAAATATGAACTATTGATAAAAGTGAGTACTCATTGGCTCCATGTATAGGCAATGTATCTTGCCTTTTCCCTCCTCGTGACATTAACTTTTATTATTTCTGTTAACTTTTGTTGTTTGGGATATTTTGGTTAATTTTTGATGTTTGGGGGACTTCTGTATTTTTAATTTTTGTTTGGGACATTTTTTCAAGATGAATCTTTTTTGAGGTATTTTTCCAAAATGAAGTATGAGGGGTATTTAGGTCCTTATTCGCAGCGAGGACTCGGGTACGCGAGGTTAACAAAAAAATTAATAGAATGAAGCATTTTCATTAATTTCAAAAATCCCGGGACATTTGTCCAAGATGACCCCCAAATTGGGGCATTTCTCAGCTTACCCTTTTTTTATAATCTTATTATTACTGTCAATTAACTTCCGTGTAATAATACACACACAGAAAAAGAACCCCTATATAGGGGCTTCTGTCTCCATAAAGGGGCTTCTCCTGGATTCAAGGTGACCCAAAAATCCGTTAAAGGATATCTTAGGGGGCTATGTTAAATGTCCATATTACTCTTCTATCTATGAAAAAGTCTAATTTACCCTTCAATCAATTATAACCTAAACAAAACAAAATCTTACAAAATTTCAATTTCAATTCAAAACCTTTCCATCTCCCTTCATATCTCCTGCTTCTCCATTTCAACCGAATTTTTCTATCGAATCAATTAATTGGCGATTCGAAAATTTCGTCGTCGATTAAACTCTAAAGTTCGTGATGATAAATCCTATTAAATGTGTAGCAGACAGTAGTGATGACAATCAAAATCAAACTAAGCAACCTAATGAAGAAATTGAACAACAAATCGGTGGTGAAGGAAATCAAACTCCCTAACCACAACAAATGGTGTATATAAGTTATTCAATCGAACCTATGTTATTTTTAGAACCCTAAAGTGATTGATTATCTTGTTTGATTGATGGTTTTGTTACAAAAATTAGAGGGTGTTCGTTTTTTGCACTATATAGTGATTTCACTTCAAATGTCTTTAAAATGGTGGGACCCAAAAAAAATGGGGTGTTTGTTTTTTGACTATATAGTGATTATCACTTCAAGTGGTGGTGATTTGAAGTGCAAAATATGAAGTAGCAAAAAGCTACTTCAATTTTACCACTTCAAATATTTATCACTTACTACCCATTTTATCCTTTAACAACTATTAATATTCCAAACTCTATCCCCAATCTCTCACAAACCTAAAAATCTAAACTCTCACCATTCTCACGTCTAAACTCCCACCACTTCTTCCACCACCGCTTCTACTGGTGGTTACTATACATGATTTAGGTATGTCTTTCTTTCATTTCTTCTCTTGTAACCTCCGTTTTACAGAATAGTAAAACTTCATATTTCTTTACAGTGATTTTTTTTCCTTCAAAAAATACTTTTGATTCCGTGAAGCAATTTACACCATGTTCTTTTTCAAATAATGAGATTCTTTTACTTCTCTTTATCAGGGTCAAAGATACTGGTTGTCAAGTTGGAGATCCGATCCTGCGGTTAGTAAAAAGGAAGCATTCAATCGTGCTTATGCTCGATTAAGGAACGTGATCGAAAGGACTCTTGGTGTATTGAAGACTAGATTTAAAATATTAGAAAGAATGTCGTCTTATAGCTTGCATACTCAGACACATATAGTAATTGCATGTATGACGGTTCATAACTATCTTCGTCGGTATTCTCTTAATGATGAGTTGTTTTCGCAATATGAAGATGATGATTTTGTGGTTAACGACAACGAAGATCCGATGCTTCCTTCCGAAACATTTAGGCCTCAAGATCAATTTGCAATGGTCCAGCTTCCTGAGGAAATTGCCAACAAACTAGTTACTCTTAACAACAATTAAAGTTCTTGTGTTAATGTTTGTCGTGAATTTAAACTTTTGTTTGGTAGTGTTGGATTTGTTGACATTATTATGTTTTTATCATGAGGAATGATGATGAATTTTATCATTAAAATGGAAGAAACATATCTAAGGGTAAAATAGACAGTTGTAACATAAAAAACACTTTAAAGTGAAAAAAAAAACACATAACAACATTTAAAAGCACTTTAAAGTGCATAGAATACAAACACACAACACTATAAAATAACATTTGAAAGTGCAAGCACTTTAAAGTAATTTTCACTTTAAAGTGCTAATCACTATATAGTGAAAAAAAAACAAACACCCCCTTAGTTTACATAAAAATTTACGATTGGGTTCTATTGGAAAACCCAACCGTAAATGTATGTTCTGAAGAACTTACGGTTGGATTCCATTCGAACCCAACCGTAACTGGTTTGTTCTATAATTTACGCTTGGGTTATTAAAAAAAAACGTAAATAAAAAGGTAGGAGATGAAGATGGAATTTTACGGTTGGGTTCAGAATCGAACCTAACCGTAAAAAAAATTGCACTCAAATCCAACTATAAAATTAAATAAATATATATTTGAAGATTTTTTCATTTATATCTTGTATAGAATTGAAAGACGAAGTCAACCCAAAAAATAAGGTCAATCAGACATCGTACGAGGGAGTTATGATCAAAACGGTGAAATACAAAAAATATCCAGGAATAATAACGGTTGGGTTTCTTGGACTCGGACCCAACCGTAAATCTAGGGATTTTGGATGAGATTTTTGTGTCAGATTTACGGTTGGGTTTATTGGGTTGAACCCAACCGTAATTCTTATTGGATTTTTTTTTTTTTGTATTTCATCATTTTGATTATAACTACCTTATACGATATCCGAGTGACCTTATTTTTTTTTGGTTTGGCTTTGTCTTTCAATTCTATACAAGATAGAAATGAAAAAAAATCTTCAAATATATTTATCTAATTTTACGGTTGGGTTTGTAGATTAGTTACAGTTGGGTTTGAAGATTAGTTACGGTTGGGTCCTATGTTAAAACCCAACCGTAAAAATGTTACGAGTGTTTGTTAGTTCCAGTTGGGTTCTAGGATGAACACTTAACCGTAATTTTTAGTTACGGTTCGGTCCGATGCTAAAATCCAATCGTAAAACTATTACGATTTGATATTCATCCATGAACTTACGGTTACGGTTAGGTTGGGAAGAACACCTAACCATAAATGGTGTTTACGGTTGGGTTCGACATGAAAACCCAACCATAAAATTCTCGGAATAAAAAAAAATCATATTTTTTTTTACGTAATTTCATCAAATTTGAGTCATTAAAAGACCAAAAGTTTAAGTTAAAGGTATATCTCGCTACTCTGGTTGATTGAATCAAAATCTAGGAGTTAAAAAAAAACTTAAAAAATTCTCTTATATTTTTTTTAATTTTTCTTCCCACCAAACTAAAAAGAAAAAAATTTGATTTGATTTCATTAAGTATAATATTAGTTTAGATTATAATTAGACTAATCTAATAACTAATTAGTTTTACTAATATTAACTAATCAGTAATAATTTAACTATTATAAAAATATTATGGAGTTTTAAAATTTTACTTAAAATAATTCTATTTTATCTTCTCATGAGGAACGGGAGAGAGGAATACCTATATAAGGTTTCAAAATAAAAAAACAGGGTACTTAAATCCATGAAGAAGGATATCTTAGTAAAAGGATTCCTGAGATGCTAAAAAAGGGATAATTGTTTTTTTTTTCACAATTAAAAGTTGTTGATGAAAAGAAGGGAAATTGCATTGCATAGGGTGGGAGGGTCTATTGCTTACTGTGAATAATGGTGCAATTTTTCTTTTTCTTCCTTAAAACTTGTTGCTGTCATGACTTGTGACTACCAAAAATCATATGGTGATATGGACCATCATAAGACCAATAGTATACTAAAAATGTATATTAAAAAATTTACATATTAATAAAATTCGTTTATAATCAATTAGAAAATAAATTAAGCATATAAAAGAATGTAAAAATAGTTAATAAATCGACTCATCATATAATATGGTTCGGCTATTATGCCTATATCCACGGGAAAAATATGTTATCTTATATATAAGTTTATTCTTTATACATATATCAATATAAAGAAATGAGGTATTAAGAGATAATAAGTTCTTAACCTAATGATAGATTTTTTTTTCCACTTCTTGATTTTCTTTCGTAGTTTTCTCTCTTATTTTTGTTGTGTCATTTCTTTCTAGTTGGGGATGGGTATTTATAGTATAATTTCATGGGTCCCTCTTCTTTAATTGTTATTATCCTTGTTTGATCTTATCTTGACTTTGGGCGCATCTTATTTCTCTTGTAATGCTTCCTTGCTTGCTAGTGCGCAGCTTCCTTTTAGATTGTATGATTGATGGTTTCTTGTCTTTATTGTGTAGATAGTGACATGTGGTATCTGACGTGTCATGTATGCCTTACACGTGTTGAGGTTAACTTATTTGCTCAACATTATTTTGACAAGTGTTAATACTGATTGTTTGTCACTTGTAATTGTAGCCATGTTTCTTACCAGGTATCATTGTATTTTGGTATATGTCTTGATAATCTTCTACGTGGTAATCTTAATCTTATCCTCATATATACTTTTTTTATAGTTGACGTAGTGCATGGTTATGCTTTCAGGATTGCTATGCAAATGACTTAAGGTGCATATGGGCGCGAGTGATAATTGGGCGCAGACGATTGTAGAGCGCAAGTGAGAGTTGGGTGCAGATGATTGTAGAGCGCAAGTGAGATTTGGGCGCAGATGATTACCTTGTTTATTATTGATGTCTTTTTTCCTCGTATTTTGTGTTCTTTCCACGTGTCTTTCATGTGTTAAGTTTCTCTTATTCAATGCTTCTTAATGTATTATAGTTGTCTTCTCTTATTATTAATTTTGTTCTTGTACTCTTTGGTGTACCATTATACGATGTTTTCCTCTTAAGATGTATCCATGTGGATTTGATGAATTTATGTCCTTACAATTTCCCCCCTTTTTGTCTTTTTAAATTGTTTCCCACGTGCCTGGAATTTGAAAAGGCAAAAAGTAATGATGACTTTCGAGTTTTGTGCCCCTAATAAATTTGAATTTCATATGTTTCATACGTTTCCAAGAAGACACGTCATTTGGATTTGCGCCTTTTGAGTGCCTTTTTGCAGTCGTGTCAGTTCACTTTTTTTGTATTTAAGTGTAAAACTCGTCTTTTCTTCATTACTTTTCGTTTTTCCAAAATTTTCTGATTTTCTATCTGCATTTTTGATCTTCTTTTATCTTCTTCTTCTTAAAGTCTTTATTCTTTAAAAAATTTCTGAGATTCCTTGTTTGATCAATGTGTTTGCTTCCCAAGATCAAATCTTTGCAGATTCAAACATCTTAACTTCATCTCTTTTACTGGTATGACTTATTTTGTAGTATTTTTTTTTTCTTGTATGGTGATTCTTCTTTCACCGTTTCATTTTGTTTATTATTGTAACCTTGTTTTTTTCTTGGTTTTCAGATTAATCATATCTGGAAAAGGTATTAGTCGTGCCCCCAAGAGTACTTCTCATCAAGATGATGACAATGAGAAGAAAACTTCTCGATATCCTGTTAGCAGAGGTAAACTTGTTCATAACAAAGGAATTCGCAATCTTGCTCCACCTCCTTTTAAGTCTTTTGTTAGAAGTGAACGTATCCATGAACTTCTTAGTTTTAGGAATATGAATATTGAGGAGTTTAAAAGAAGATATGGTCTTCAGGACTTTAAAGTTTCCCTTTATAACTCGCCTGAGGGAGATAAAATTTCTATGAATATGATTAAGAACTTCGATTATTCTTCCACCAGATTATTGATTGCTGCTGGTTCGATAAACGCTGGGTTAAGAATGCCTTTGTATGATAATGAATATCCCTTTCAGTTTGAAGTTTTGGCTAGTCGGGGTCAATCCAGAGGTAGCTTTGTGCGCTCTATTGCGCAATATAATGGGAATTGGTGGAGGATGTTAGACGAATGTAGTATGCACATCACTGGGGAGACCAACTTTACCTGCTACACTCCCAATCCCTTAGACCGTATATATTATATAGTGGAAAACTTACACTTGACCTACGTCGACTCCTTCGCCAACAAGAATTATATGAATTGGATTGTTGGTCTTAGTCGCAGGGGTGGTGATGGATTTCGTCTATTGTCTGAGATCGATAATAAGAAGATAAACCTCATTCCAGGAACAGAGGATCCCTTGACAGAGAAGTTGCGCATGGATCATGACTACCAATGGTATTTGACTCCGTTGGTGATTGAAGGACCCTGGATTTATGGTCAAGCTGCAGAAAATACTGCGGGCAGTCTCCAGGAGCGTTTTCCTTCTTATTGTCCATGGGAGTTAAATTTTGATGAATTCACTTTCTCTTTCTGTGATGTGGTAAGTATTGTTCTTTCAATTTTTCTTAATTTGATTGTTGTGTTATCTTTTTCTTATTTTTATCTTTGTGCAGCCCCCAGAAGAGAAAGAAAGTTTAAAAAATGAAGTGGGTTCCAAGCGCAAAGCTACCCCTTCATCTGATAAAATATCTTTTTGTCTTATATTAGATGAATGTTTAATGTTGCATCTTGCGTTTTTGCTGATTTACTTGAAATTGCTAACATGGTCAGAAAAGAATGAAGATTCCTCCTCGCGCTCCTGCTAGAAAAATGGCTAAGACTGCTCCTTCCAGTCAGCCTATTTTAAAGATAGAACAAACAAAGAGCAGAGCGCATCTCAAATGGTTTCTCATTCCGCAACCTATGCAGATGTAGTTGGAGATCCTCAAGCGAAAATTTCCGAGCTCTCCTTAGATGCCAACGTCGATCTCTCTTATTTTCTATCTCATTCTCCATTATTTCAAATGGATGATATTGCTCTCGCTGAGTTTGAAGATGATTTGGCTGACAATGAGCAAGTTGCTCATTCTGCTGAGTTGAGCGGGGATTGGATCACATATATTCCTCCCAGGCTAGGATCGGTTATCGAGACTGGTGCTTTGCATGCCTCTTCTGAGGAGGACACAATGGCTGGCGTAGCTGATCCTGTTCCTACATTTCAAGAAAAAACAGTGGAGGCTATTGAGGGTGTAGAAGGAATGACTTCTCCTTCTGAAGAAATTAGACATAATGCTCCTGTTGCTAGTGGAAAAAGGGCATCTCGTGAAGAGAAAGGAAAAGGCGTTTGTGAAGCTGATAAGCTCGTTGAAAAGGAAGAAGAAGCATTTCGCTTGTTTATGGAGAAAGATCTACTTATGATTGCTAATTATGCTCAGCCAAAGCCTGCTGACTCTACTTATGTTGCTAAGCTGCGACAAGACATGCGTTCTGCTCCTTTCGACACGGTGATGGATGCATGGTCAAGGGACAACACTGATAAGGCTTTTCCTTTTGATGTTGAAGTGCCTTCCACCTCGCTAGAATCCTGGCGGTAGCATATGGAGGTGTATATGCTCGTCCTTAGCAAGCTCTCATGCAGGTATATTTTACTAATTTGTTTTATTATTTATTTTCTTTATTTTCTTATTACTTATACTGATTTTATTTTTAAATTTCACAGCTTGCTTACAACAAAAGTTTCTCGCTGATAGCATAAGTTCTTTCAGGCCCGCTCTTTAATGATGGAGAAAATATTCAGGAGTACTGAAGAAGAACTTGATAAGGTTAAGACGGAGGCTATTGCTCTTCATCTTCAACTTTCGGAGGATAGCGCTGCTAGATTAAAGCAGGAGAATGAAGCGCTCCGTCATCAATTTTCTACTCTTCAAAATGAAGGTTAGAATACTTCATTTCTTACGTGATTTTTTTTTACTTTTATGCACGTTTCTGAACCTCTTTATGGGATCAGAAGGGGATTCAAATACCATTATTAGGCTGCAGACTAGGGTCACTTCTTTGCATAGGCATGTGGTGAAGGTTAATGAAGATAACGTAAAGGTCAAGGAAAACTTCAACAAATTGCTGGATGAGAGGAATGAACTCTGAGTTGCGTACAAAAATCTTCAACTGAAACATGCATCTCTGAACGCAGACTTTACTAATAAAAAGGAAGAATTTAATGTTGGTATTTTATGGAATAAAGATCGTGTTTCTGAGGCCATGTTGAAGGTTGAGAAATTAGAGGAGGAAAATCACATGCTTTGTATTGAGCGCAAGGGTATACTTGTTGAATTTTCTGAATCTGGGTCACAGCATGTCTCCAATCACTCAAACTTCGTTGCACAACTTATCAAAGAAAGAGATAATGCAGTCGCAGATTTTCATGCTCAAGGGAAAGCTCCGTCAGAAGCTCATACTCAAATTCGCAGCATTCAGATAAAGTTATTCATCGTGATTGTGACATCCAGCGTTTTCAAAGAGAAATTGATAATCATTTGAAGAAAATTAATTTTTTACGAGATAAAGGATTAGCAGATGAGATTGAGATTTCTCAATATAAGCAAGATCTTCAACAATCCAAGACTGATTATGCTAAACTTCTAAGCGAATTTGAATTCCTTGATCTTTCTAATGACAAAAATATCCTGGATTTGTAAAAATTTGAGTCTCTTGCTATATGTAGTTTACTTTATATCAAAGAATCATTTTTATTTTCTTCTTGCATAATTTGATAGTTTTTTATTTATTTTGTAGGTTTTGAAGATAAATTTAAAAAAACAGCGGCCAAGGCTAAGGAATCTGAGAAAGAGATGAAGAAAACCAAGCTTATGTTTGCTGGAGCTGAGAAGGATATTTCTACAACTAATGATAAGATGAAGTATTTGAATGAACAGTTTGGGGAAACTACAGCTAAGTTGATGGAGGCGCAAGATCAAATTTCTCTCCTTACTTCCAGAGCGCAGGAAGCAGATATTAACTGGAAAACGTCCATTAAAGTTGTCTCTGATGATGTGGTAGTGCTGGAGGAAAAACTTGCATACTGGAAGAATCAGGCTTCCTTAGCTGAAAGTCGGTCTTCAACAGCCGAAAGTAGGATAAAAGCATATAAGGATGTGCTTAAAGCTTCACAAAAAAAGATGGGGTATATGAAGGTTGAGACGCGTAGAGGCATTGCTCTGGCAATCAATAATACCCTTGATAGGTTGAAAAATATGGTTGGTCTAAACCATATATGCGCAAGGTGGTCCCCGAGCATGCTCCGAACTCTTCTTCTACTTTAACTTCCAATCTTGCTTCTGATGTTGATCCAGCTCCTAACTCCGATCCTGCTTCTTAAAAAATTTCCATGTATCTGACTGTTGTTGCAGTTCAAACATTTTTGTATGTTGTTATGAAAAATCAATAAAAATAATTTTTTTTCTTCATATGTTGTTGTTATTTTACTTGTCTCTGCAATAAAATCATGAAAAAAATTGGTTAATGAGTGTGTAAATAGGAGACCTCAAGGATTTAGTATACCTTGGGCTCAATTGAGGGTTGACTCATTAACAATTTCTCTCTGGCCAGGAGCAAACTATGAGGACCCTGAGCATCCCCTGAGTTGGGTGATGCCTGATACAATAATTAATGTCATGTAGGGCATCCCTTGCTGGCGAATGTACCCAATAGTCAATGCTCAAGATACTTTACATGGGTCTGCTCTGAGAGATTGCATTAGATGCTTTACCCTGTATGAGAGAAAATTATTCTATTATTGCATAGAAAATTAGGGATAGTATAATTTTAGATATCGCGCATTCCCTGAGTTAGGTGATGCCTGATACAATATTTAATGTCATGTAGGACATCTCTTGCTGGAGAATGTACCTAATAGTCAATGCTCAAGACACTTTACATGGGTCTGCTCTGAGAGATTGTAGTAGATGCTTTACCCTGTATGAGCGCAAATTATTGTATTTTTGCATAGAAGATTAGGGATAGTATAATTTTAGATATCGCGCATTCCAAGGATGTTGTAGAAGCTTTCCTTCCATATTTTACAAATGATAGGATCCTTTTCCTGCTATATCCTGTATAATATAAGGTCCTTCCCAAATAGGTGCAAACTTTCCTGTTTTTTTGTTCTTTTGATATTCTGGAATTTATCGTAAAACATACTGACCCACAACAAAATTGTGCAGCTTTACTTTCTTATTATATTCATTTGCTAGCCTTCTTTGGTAATTTCCATCTTCTGTAATACTACTTCCCTTCTTTCTTCTAGGTCATCCAATTTTTCTAACATTAAATTTTTATTTAAATTCCTTTCCATGCTTCTGTTTTGGTTGTTGGTAAAATTATTTCTGTTGGAATGACCGCTTCTGCCCCATAAGTAAGTAGAATGGTGACTCTCTAGTTGCATACCTTCTTGTGGTGTGGTATGCCCATAGAGTGTTATGAAGTTGTTCACACCATCACTTCTGATGTCCTTCCAGAGTCTTTTTGAGAGTAAGGGCAATTGTCTTGTTAGTAGCTTCAGTTTGTCCATTGCTCTGAGGGTAAAGTGGTGTTGATTTTCTTTTTTGTATGTTGAAGGCTTCAAATAACATGTTAATATTTTTCCCTTGCAACTGTTGTCCATTGTACGAAACTATTTCTATTAGGATTCCAAATCTGCACATTATGTCCTCAAACAAGAATTTGAACACATCCGATTCTCTAATATATGCAAGTGCTCTGGCTTCTACCCATTTGGTAAAATAATTCGTTGCCACAATTAAATATTTATTTTTTCGCGTTCCTTCAGGTAAAGGACCAACAATATCTACTCCCCATTTTTCAAATGGCCATGGATTAAGCACTGAATTGAGCTCTTTTACGGGTGCTTGAATTTTCTTTGCAAAACATTGACATTCTTCACATCTTTTGACCATATCTTCAGCGTCCTTTTGCATTGTGATCCAATAATATCCCTGCGTTTTTGCCTTGTGAGCCAATGATCATCTTCTACTTTGATTGCCAACATCTCCACAATGTATATCTATTAAGATTTAATGACCTTCTTGTTACGACAAACACCGAAGTAAGGTCCCAAGAATGACTTTCAATACAAAATACCATTCCTTAACTGATAATTAACAGATTTTGATTGTATCTTTCTTGCTTCCTTGGTATCCGTAGGTAATATTTTTTCTTGCAAGTATTGTTCAGCGCAATCCTCCAATCCTCTTCTACAAGTTTATTTTTTGGTTTTTGGGGAATATATTCATTATCTTTTGTTGCTGGATCTTCAAGGTCTTCATTAATTTCTTCCATGTTTTCAACTGTCCAAATTTTGATTGATGGTTCATAGATTCGCCCAATCTTTATTGCAAATGTATTTGGATCTTTAGTCATTGAAGAAATGAATGTCAATGCATCGGCATGACGATAGTGGCGAAAAATAATGCATGGAATCTGAGATGCTAATTTTTGTACAAGACTTTGCACTCGATCAATTCCTTATCAATTGCTTGATATTTTAGCTCAACTTGTCGAATGATTAGTTCCGAGTCACTTGTCAATCGTACATTGGTTACTCCTAGTTCAATGATAAGTCGGAGGGCATGAACTACAACCTCATACTCTACTATATTGTTGGTGTGTTCGCCAAATTCTAAACGAAATGCATGTATCAACCGATCTCCCTTAGGTGTTGTTATTACAATTCCAATTCCTACCCCTTCTTTGTTTCGGGGTCCATCAACAAAAACTTCCCACCTATGAGAATTGACAGGATTCAAAGTCTCTTGAGAATCATCTTCTTCAATTCCTGGCAAACCTTGGATTTCGTAGTCGTCACTCGTCACCAGATGGTAAATCTGCCAGAAAATCTTCCAAAACTTGAGACTTTTGAGAGTTTGTATTTCAAAAAGAATATGAAACTGTTCAAGTTGCGCATTCCACTTTAAGATTCTTCCAAATTTTCCTGCGTTTTTAACACTGATTCCAGTGGTGCCTTGCTTGGTACGCTCACGTAATTAGTTAGAAAATATGTGCGCAACTTCTTCGTAGCAAATACTGGTGTTAATATTAACTTCTCAATCTTTGTGTAATTCCTCTCTGGAAGGTTGAAAGTCTTGCTGATGTAGTAGATTGGTCTTTCCACCTTTTCATTTGTTCTTACCAGAACTGCGCTCACAACATCTTCTGTTGCAGCCATTTACAGAGCTAACATTTCTTCAGGCTGTGGTTTCTGTAATGCATGCAGAGTCGCAAGATAAATTTTGATATTCTGAAAAGCTTGCTCACATTTTTGATTCCATTCAAACTTGCTTCCCTTCTTTAAAGTGTCAAAAAATGGTTTGCACTTATCTGAAGACCTTACGATAAACCTACTTAATGCTGCTAAGCGTCTATTTAGTTTTTGTACTTATTTAATATTTCTTGGGGATGACATATTTATAATAACATGTATTTTTGCTAGATCGACTTCGATTCCCCTTTTGGTGACTAAATAGCCCAAAAAAATTCCTGATGTTACTCCAAAAATGCATTTTTCTAGATTGACCTTCATTTTATATCTGCGCAATGCTTGGAAAATCTCTCTCAAGTCTTTTAAATGATCATTTTCCACTTTGCTTTTTACTAGCATTTCATCTACATGAACTTCTAACGTGCGTCCTATCCATGGTTTAAAGATTGCATCGACTAATCGTTGATAGGTTGCTCATGTATTTCTTAATCCAAATGGCATTCTCGTATAACAATCAATCTTTGTGGGGTAAACAACGCAATATGTTCTTGATCTTCTTCAGCTAGCGCAATCTGATTATACCCTGATTGTCCATCCATGAACGAAAGGGCTTCATGCCCTTCAACAACATCTACTAATTCATCAATACTTGGGAGTGGATAGCTGTCTTTTGGACATGCTTTATTCAAGTTGGAAAAATCTATACAAATTCTCACCCCCTCTATTCTTCTTTGGGACTATAACCATATTTGATATCCAAGTTGGGTAGCGCACTTCTCGTATGAATCCTGCGTCTATTAGTTTTTTTTTAATTCGTTTTCCACAGGATCGTGATATTATGGTACTACCTTGCGCATTCGTCGCCGAAATGGTATGGTGCCTGGATGTATGCGCAGTTTATGCCGGACAATGTTTGGGTCAATTCCCGGCATATCTCCTATTTTACATGCAAACACATATGCATATTCTTCAAGTAATTTGATTACATTCTGCTTCCTCTGAATTCATCAAGGTTCCAATTTTAATTATTTTTGGAAACTCCTGTGTTTCAACATCAATGTTTTTGGTTTCCTCTACATCCGTAAGAGTAGGTTTGGGGATTCCTAAGAATGTAGGATCCCCTTTGGGCTGCTATAGTGAGGTTTCATGTTCTTTCCTTGTTCCTGTCTTACTTTGTTTTTCTTTAAATCTCTTTCTTCATTGTTTAGCTTGTTGGCTGTGATTTCAGCCAAATATTGGTTTATTGCACCTTCCTTTGCTTGGACTTTTCTTTATTTCTTCTTGGCTTTTACTTGCTGAGCTCTTTCTTGATTTATGTGCGCTTCTGTGAGGGCGCATGTTCTCACCATGTTCTGATATCCTTTTATTTCTATTTCTCCCTGTGGTGTTGGAAATCGTAAGTATTGATGATATGTTGATGCTACTCCTTTCAGATGATGGACCTATTGTCTTCCGATGATTGTATTGTATGGTGATGGTGCTTATACTACACTGAACTTTGTTGCTATAGTCAAGGTTCCAGCCATAATTTCAAGTGTGACTTCTCCCCTTGGTTTTGATGCTACACCGTTAAATCCATAGATGGGGTAAGCTGAGGGTTCTAATTGGTCTTCTTGTAATCCTATTTTTAATAATGTGTCATAAAACAACACATTAAGAGAACTCCCTCCATCAATCAAAACCCTTGTAATATTCCAACCAGATACTAGCAGAGTGAGAACCAATGGGTCGTTGTGAGTTTCTACTTCTTGATCTACCTTTTTTGCTGAAAATGTCAGTGAAAAAGCCATCCATTCTTCCCATGTTTCGGCGACTCTTCCTGTAACTTTGAATACTTCATGGTTGATTACTCTCTTGTGGAGTCTCCTTTCAATCGTTGTATTCATGGACATTTGATGTGTCTCTGTGATTGTGATTGTACTGATGGTGGGTTATTCCCTGGAATGTTTATTGTCTTTCCAGTACTTGTCCTTGGAGGTGTGTTTGGTAGGCAGAGAAATTCATTGAGTTTCCCTACGTCGATCATTTTTTGTATATGATACTTCAAATTCTTACATCCAAATGTAGGATGTCCATAAAAACAATGGTATTCACAATACTCTTTTGAATTTTCAGAATACGTTGGTTGTCTTCCTTTTGTCATTGGCCATTCAAAATCATGTCTATTCTTTATTGCATTTAGAACTTGTGGATATGGAATATTCATCTTTTTGAAAACTCGATCTTCAAATTGTTGGTTAAATCTCTTTTCATGATCAAACCTTCCTCGTTTAAATTGATAGTGAAAATCCTCATTTGTTGCTCTTACCAGATGGCTCTGTATGAATGTCTCTATTTGTTATTCTATGTTGATGAGTGGCTGCTCTTGGAATTTGTCTTTGGATATCTTGCAACCTTGCATGTTTCTCAACGATATCCCTCAAAGCTCCTTCAGTTTTCGGATTTGTTGTGTGTATCTATGCGAATAGTGGGCATGTTCAATTGGAAATACCCCATTTATAACTATTGATTGCGATCTCGGGGGGTGACATTTCCAATTACTTGGGAAATGGTTTGTTATCTTTCAGTGTATTCTCGAATGGGTTCCTCTATTGATGATGCTAACCCAAATAATCTATCCATGCCTGCATTTGCTGGCTTGTTGTACATGTATGTTTCCGAAAATTGTCGGGCTAGTTGTGCATATGATCATATTGATCCTGCTGGAAGATTATCATACCATAACAACGCTTTTCCTTTTAAACTTGATGGAAAGTATCGGCACATGATTACGTCATCCTTCTCCCATCTGGTCATGTTTCGACTGTAATATTTCAAATGCGCAGCAGGGTCTCTTGTCCCATCATAACAATCGACAACTGGAAGATTGCACTTCTGAGGAATTGGAGCAAAGGCTAAGTATGGAGCTAATATTGTCCGTTGTGCTTCTCTCAAGACTTCTTCCAACCGTTCTCCCTCCTGCTTGTTCTTTATTATTATCAATTCTACTTTTAATGCTTCCAAATCCTCAACATATTTGCTCCAATTGTTGCGCGGTGGCATGATATCATCAAATCGATCCCACACATTCCTTAATGCTGATTATACTTGTTTTGTTTTAATTGTTCATTGTATGAATTGGTGGTTCAACTATCATCATTCTCTAATCCTGATTAACCTTTGCTTTGCCTTTAGCTGATTTCTTTGTTCGTTCCTCCTCGATTTGTAAACTTGTAGATGTTCCTTCATTTGCTCTATTCTTAAAAGCCTGATTTTCTTGTACTAATAGAGCTAGTGTTTCTGCATTTGCTTTTTGTATTTTTCACATCTCATTTAACTCTTCCAAAATTATGTTGATGGGGTTTTCCTGATCTTGTGGTACCTCTTCATTCATCTGATGTGTAGTTTGTTCATTTCCATGGTTATTGAATTCTTCCCTTTGGGGTCTTTGTCCTTGTATTTCTTCATTGATTTGGTTTTGATTTCTTTCCCCCTGTACTTGTGATGAAGTGTTATTTGCAACATCCATTCCTTCATTTCTATTGTGAATTGCTTGATTCTCTCGCCTAGACGTTTGTGGATCTCTCATAATTTCTTCCTCTGATTGTGTGACCATAGCTGTTGTTACTTGATTGTTTGGGGTTTCCATTGCTTCTGACTTGTTGTCAAGGTTAAGAACTTTTCTTTCTTTGCGACTGCTAATGATACCAATGATATGTAACTTATTTAATTTAGTATTGATATATAAATTATATGATGAAATTTTACTTTATAAATATCATGATTTCATGTAAAATTAAATTTAATCATCAAGCAATTTTTTTAGGGCAAAATTAGTATACACTTTTCTACAATTTTTTTGAATTGATTCCCAACCATAGGGCTATATTTTGATATAAAATTAGAGTCGTTAGAAAATCATTTTAAACTAACTTCTTTCTAAAGAATTTTAAAATGTTATATTAACACAAAATGTTACGGACATGACTGATTAACAATTTTTTCATAAAAATTTATGATTATGTATATCTTGATGATCAAATCAATGACTAATAAGCTCATACTACAGTAAAACCTCTATAAATTAATAATGTTGTGACCGGGATATTTTAATAATTTAGCGAGATATTATTATATCGATAAATTAATAATTTATTAATTTAAAGAGGTTTTACGTATTACCTTTAAATTTCCAAGACCAATGTACTAGTTACAATGTATATTAGTTAGAGATGAAAAATAAATTACAAAAACAAGTTCCAAGGCACATTTTATGAATGTACATTCACAAATTAATTGAATTTATCAAGTTCATTGTTTTTGAATAAGTAAAAAGTTAGTTCATGGTACCAAAAAGTTGGTCCATGGTACCAACGCAGTACATTAAACATGGTTAGAAATTGATCACTATAAAATATCCATTGAAATTTTTTAAAATCACATCAACTATGGCTCCTAAACTAAAAGGTGTTCAAAAATCAACAATGACTGATCAACAACGAAAATTGTTATGCGAGTATAAGAGAGATCACCAAGGATGCACTCAACAAGATTTGGTGCAGTGGGTTGAAAAAACTTTCAATTTGAAAGTTAGTCAAGGAACAATATCAAACACTCTCAAGCGATCATCAGAGTTCCTATCAGCTGACTTTGACAAAGGTGGATCTTCCAAGCGTCACAAACCAGCCATGTACCCGGACATGGAGAAAGTTGTTTATGAATGGTTTCTCCAACATCAAGAGCGTGTGAATATAACAGGAGAGCTAATCATAGAGAAGGCGGTTGAGGAGCTGAAGCTTTTGTATCCACAGGATTCTTCAGATCATAAACTTTCACAAGGATGGCTTGAGAAATTTAAGTTAAGGCATGGTATCAAATCATATCGCTGTTTCGGAGAAAGTGGCTCAGTCGACACACATGACATGGAGAAGAAATTGGAGTCTATAAGGGAAAAAATTGATCAATTTCCTATGAAAGATGTTTTTAATATGGATGAAACTGGTTTGTTTTACAGGTTACAAGCTGACCATTCACTTGCAACAAAACAACTTGAAGGTAGGAAACAGGATAAGGAAAGACTTACAATTGTTATTTGTTGCAATGAGGATGGCTCGAAAAAAATTCCTCTATGGATCATTGGTAAGTATGCACATTGTTTTAAGAATATCAACATGAATAGCCTAGATTGTGAATGCCGTGCCAACAAAAGAGCATGGATGACTGGGTTGCTTTTCGAAGAATATGTTCGTTGGCTGGATGAAAAAATGCACGGTCGAAAAATTCTCTTGGTAGTGGATAATTGTCCAGCCCATTCAAATAATATCCAAGGGTTGCAAAACATTGAGTTGTTTTTTCTACCGACAAACATGACTTCAAAAATTCAACCATGTGATGCTGGGATAATTAGAGCCTTTAAAATGTACTACCGTAAAAGGTTTTACCGTAAGATTTGGAAGGTTATGAGTTGGACATTTCTTCTCCGGAAAAGATTAATGTTTTAGATGCTACAATTTGGCCGTCTCATCTTGGAGAAATATGCAACAAGAGGCCATAGCAAATTGCTTTCGACACTGTAAAATTCGTTCGGCGAATCCAACCGGCTCAAGTGATTTAAACGATGTAAATTCTGGGGAAGACATTCGTGAGATTGAGAACTTGATTACAGGTATGCATTATCGGCACAAAATGGATGTGAATCACTTGCTAGATTATCCTGGTGAAAATAATGAATGTTACGAGGTTCAAAGCATTGAAGAAATTATGGCGGATACCATTCAAAATCCGGTCGATGACGAAGTTGAGGATGATTCAATAGCTTTGGAACCGGTCACTCGGAAAGAAGCATTGCAAGCGGCAACAACTCTTCACAACTTTTTGTTGCAATACGAGAAGACAATGCCCAACTCTTAAGTGCAATGAGGAGATTTAAAGATGAACTCAATATAGATTTGAAGTTCAACAAAAAACAAATGACTATAGATTCATTTTTTACTAGAAAATCTTAGAATTTGGAATCTTTTAGTAATTATTAATTTATAGTTTCATTGGGACCAATATATATACATTGGGATTTCAAAAAAGTTATTATCTTATTATTTTATCGATTGGGGTCCAATTTTATACTGGTCCCAAGTTGGGACTGGACAAATTATAAATTTTATCGAGGTTATTAATTTATCGAGTATTAATTTATAGAGGTTTTACTGTAGTGAGAAGATTTTTTTATACTTATAAAATTTTAAGATTTTAAAACAAAAATTTACCCAGTTAGAATAAATTCTTTACTACCTCCCTGTTTCTAGCGCCAAACTGTAAACACCGAAAATCAGATGGTGATATGGACCATCATAAGATCAATAGTATACTAAAAATGTATATTAAAGAATTTACATATTAACATAATTCGTCTATAATCAATTAGGAAATAAATTAAGCATATAAAAGAATGTAAAAATAGTTAATCAATCGATTCATCATATAACATGGTTCGGCTATTATGCCTACATCCACGGGAAAAATATGATATCTTATTTATAAGTTTATTCTTTATACATATATCAATATAAAGAAATGAAATATTAAGAGATAATAAGTTCTTAACCCAATGATAGTTTTTTTTTTCCACTTCTTGATTTTCTTTCGTAGTTTTCTCTCTTATTTTTGTTGTGTCCTTTCTTTCTAATTGGGGATGGGTATTTATAGTATAATTCCATGGGTCCCTCTTCTTTACTTGTTATTATCCTTGTTTGATTTTATCCTCATATATACTTTATTTACAGTTGACGTAGTGCATGGTTATGCTTTTTAGGATTACTATGCAAATGACTTATAAAGTGCAGATGGGCGCGAATGATAATTGGGCGCAGATGATTGTAGAGCGCAAGTGAGAGTTGAGCGAAGATGATTGTAGAGAGCAAGTGAGAGTTAGGCGTAGATGATTACCTTGGTTATTATTGATGTCTTTTTTCCTTGTATTTTGTGTTCTTTCCACGTGTTTTTCATGTGTTAAGTTTCTCTTCTTCAATGCTTTTTAATGTATTATAGCTGTCTTCTTTTATTATTAATTTTGTTGTACCATTATACGATGTTTTTCTCTATCCATGTGGATTTGGTAAATTCATGTCCTTATACGATTTGTGACACTCATGGAAGCATTTGCTTGCCTTTATTTCAGGTACAACAATGAGATGGAACGATGGATATACTTATAAAACACAAACTGAACGATGGAATGAGATGGAACGATGGGAACAGTGAGATCTAACCCATTCTTATCTTACTGTTCCCTATACAATATTTTTATTTTCATCCGAGTCAATTGGATTCAACCCTTTGTTCTTAACTCTCAGCGGCATTAACCACAACCCATATCCCTTCATCTCCTTTTCTTTTTCGTTTGATTCAGTTTCCTCTTTCTTCGGCAAACTGAACCCTTCTCTTATCAGTCTATTTCATATACTCCACTGAAAGAGACCTCACAAAACGCTAATGAATCTGTCAGATTTCAACTTAAATCCAATAAGAGGAATCCAACATGTGCAGATACTCAACTTCTCTAATTTTAATGATCCAAGATGAATTTCATGCGATAAGGGTCGGCATGATTGATCAGGTCTATTCAGATCTGGGTGTCTTCGTCATCTTCAGTTGGGGTTTCTTAATATTGTATGTATTGTTGCCGATTTTTATTCTTCAATTCAGTTCTATGTTCTTCTCAAACAGTTGCAGGTTCAGACTTGACATTCTAGGTCAAGAGAAAGCTTTATGTTTAGCTTCTGGGATATAGGGATCAGTTGTTTTGCTCTTTTTTTTTGTGAAGTTAAGCATATTTTTATTTGGTTGAAAATTTTGTGGTCGATTACTTTCATGGATTTGTTGCTAACCCCACTTAACAAAAAAAAACCTAAACTTAATTAGGAGGCAACTCACTGATGATAAGAAGCTAAGGGAAACTGAAGAACATAAAAAAGAATTTTGTATTCTTAATCATATATATCGGTTGTTTTCCCAAATAAGGGAAACTGAAATGGCAAGATAGAACTTGAGTATATAAGTTACAAACCTAACTTTCTCTTAGATATCTTTGTGATTTCAGTTAAACTGTACAAATCTAACTTTCTAATTGGATGATATTTGAATGTTTTTTAAAAAAAAAATCTGACAATGGGTTTCAATTAAAAGTGTTAGATTTTGGTTCTTTTTGTTAAAATGGTGCAATTGGTTTTTTTTGCAGAGTGGAATGGCATGGATAAGGGAGACAAAAGAAGGTTTGGAATCAGTTTGATTATTTTCATTAATTGCAAAGGGAGGTTCAAACTGTTGTTCTAGGGTAATTTGAGCAGACTTTTAGAAGTAAAAATCAAAGTGATGGAACCAAGCAGCCATTGCTCAGTGAGCATACTTTCATTTTGGTGGAGGTTTAGGTTCAAGCTTAGTTGAAAGTCTACTTCAAAGGAATTATATTGTTCATGTTGTCATCTCTACCTATGGTAATTTTCCCCTTAGAACCATCAATTATTCACACCAATTTGGGTTTCTATGTAATTTAGGCGATGATAAAATTATTGATGTGTTATTTCTTTTTATAATTTATTGTTGCACAGGTAATTTACAGCCATTAAAAGGACTGGGTAATTGTCTAAACAATAAGAACATGAAGATATTTGAAACGGATCCTGCTGATTATGGAAGTATTATCAACGCAATGAAAGATTGTTCTGCTTTGTTTTACACTTCCGAAACTCCTCAAGAACAACCCATCTTCGATGTATGTACTACTTTTCTCTCTATACCCCCTTTTCAATTACTTAATTCCATTGTGCTTAATTAGTTAATTAGATAAATTAAATGTTAATTTCTCAATAATCAAAATCCCACACTATTCAGGCTGATCTTCATTTGTATTCCTTATTATTTTCTTGCTTCCTCAGGAGTTTATGGCTGAAATTGAGGTCAGGGCTACTCATAACATATTAGAAGCTTGCACCCAGACAGAAACAATGGAGAAAGTTATATTCACATCGTCAATAGCTGCAATTATTTGAAGAGAGGACCACAAATCTAAGCCGATGAGCTCTGCAAAAGGAACTGGAGTGATGTTAATTTCTGTAAAAAATTCAAGGTAATAAACATTGCACATCATAATCAATTATTTGCTTAATTATTTAATTAGATAAATTAGATGTTGACTAGGTTTATGAATTTCTAATAGAAATTTTGAAATGGATTAGAAGGTATTTTCTGATTACAATTTTTTTAATTGTTCTGTGCTGGTTATACTTTTGATTGACATAGGGTTCCTCAGGTTTTGGGAGGCAAAGGTCATTGAGATAGAAATGTAGTTAGGCATTATAACTCACTGCTAAAGAATGTCCATAGGACTTAGGAGTTGTATAGTAAACCAAAAAATGTAAGTTTTGTTTAATTAGTGCACTTTAACTTTAAGATTTAGGTAGTTTTGTATACTGACTTTTCAAAAGGTAATCTTGTGTTTGGTTTTGCTTAAATTGTTTGGCATAAAATCTTAGGACATAGATGGGGGGACATCAGTGAGTAGATAGATTTGATTATAAGGCTTAAGTTTTGTACAAGATTGCAGACTAACATTCTTACTTCTTTATATAATGCATGTTTGAGACATATTCTAACTGTTTAAATCAAATACTCCCATAGTTAGCTTCACATTGCTTGGTTTTGTGTCATATAAAACTAGCACACTAGAGAACTAGAAAGGTTTGAATACCGTTACGAATGATGCAGAGGCTGCATTGTCAAGGGGTGAGTAGTTAAAGAGTTAAAAGGGTCATTAGTGTGACCAGTAGGATTGCATACAAGTTTGATGCAGAAAATGCAGATTAAATACTACCTTAGGTTTGGCTTAGAAAGTTATTAATTTTCTATCATTAGTATCCATATGTGTACGGTGTGCCCTTGCAGATTTTTTTTTCCTTGCAGTATTCAGCTGAAAGCTTCCAATCTCTTTGCTCTCTTTTCTTATTTTTATGATATGTAATCACTACATTATACACGACATAAGTTGATGGTGGTCTTGACAAGAGTGCTGGAGATACGAATCTACCATCTTCTTCCGGTGGGTTCCGTCATTTTTTGCATGAAAGGACCATGTAGAGACGACATGCGTGAACAACATTCTTTTGGTGGAAATATTATACAAGAAAATGTTTTGTTCCCGAGAATTTGCTTTTTCGAATTCAATGCTCAGATCAAGTTGGGCAGCAACACAATGAAATAAATTGAATGATCCCTAACCTGTTAAGCCGTTTTTACAGCATCTAAGCATTCTTGAGGTCTTAGCACGATAAAGTTTTCTTTCTCGGTTTGTATGTCTTTGTCTTTATTTGGTTTATGCTTCTTACCTTTTCTCCCCATTGTGTTCAGGTGGTCCAGTTTGAATTGATGCCAGCTAAGATTTTTATATGTTGACTGCAATTATAGATTCTCTCAGCGAATATTCTATTCTGTTAGTGAAATTGTTGGAGATTGCCATCATAGTTGCTGCAATCTTAGGTGGACTGTTCCCTGAAAGTAAAACAAAATGTAAATTCATTAGGCAACCATTTGCTTTCGGATTAATGTGTGAAATCAAAATCAGTTTAGATCAGGAGCTAATTCTAGACCCATGTCAATCCAAATGTCACTAAGCCCATCGCCGTCGGATCAATGAAGCGCATGCCTGCAACCTGATGAGGGCTTATGGGATTTGGGGCATTTGGATGTGCATGAAACTGTCATTTGTTCATGATGATCTTGGGATGGTGTGCGGTACCAATTTATAACAGTGGTCACAACAACCACAACTGTAATTATAGTCTATAATTCTATCTTTAGAAGCAGATACATATGTGTTAGGTGGCCTGTTTTATTATATACAATGTCATTAACATTCTGAGAAGTCCCAATACAGTTATTGCATAACATGCTAGAATTTAACCAATGGAGTTCTTGTTGTACTTCAGGAAAATGAAACTCACACGGTGGTTCCTAAACACAGTATTTGGAAGTTCAAATCACTGCTCTGCAAGATTAGAAATTCTAATGTTTAAAGTATTAGGTTACAGAAACAATCAATTCTCGCTTACGGTGAGTTTGCTCTTTGTTTCTGTTTTGGAGAGAATTTATTAATTTGTTCATAGTAAAATAGTTTGTACAAGTTCATCACATGCATAAAAATGAAGGCCCACCGTTTTTCGCTTTAGGGTTCATGGTTTTCCGAGAGTACTTGATCAATTTTTATGTGCTAAACATTGTTTCAACTTTTGTCCTATGAAATTTGTTGTCAAGGTGCTTATTTGTATCTTAGTGTCAGCTCAATTTGGATTTTAATCCTACCTTGAAAATGCAGGTGATTATTGAGTAGTTTAATTTTGTCTGTCATAGTCTTCTGCATCTGTAGGTTTGTATATTGTACAATAATTGTTTGGCAAAGTACCTCAAACACCTTAACCTTGCTTTGTAATTGTAGGTTTGTATATTACACTATTATTGTTCTTAACCTTGCTTTGTAATATGTACTTCCTAATAAGGCTAATTCTATTTTCAGCTATATTGCACTATTATTGTTCTTAACCTTGCTTTGTAATATGTACTTCCTAACAAAGCTAATTCTATTTTCAGCTAGCTTGTACCTGCTCGCGTTGTTCTTAAGCCCACACTTTCTGTGGGCTATTTTATGCATACAAACATTCTTTGTCACTTAAACTCTTCTTTTCGTTCCTGAAATTGGTACTTTTTTTTTCCTTATCTAATCCATTCCTTCTCAATTTTCTTACTTTCGACTTCTCATTTGCAAACCGCCATTAACGTATTATGTTGAAACTCTCAACTGTATGCGGAATTCATCGTGTATACCCCTTAGAAGCCTGTTACTATTTGAAGGCATACCGTTGTCTCAAATCGCATTTGATCGACTATGTAGAATGGTGTACCAATAGCAATAGTCGAGTTTAAATTTGAACCAAAATATGTATGTCCAACTCATTGAATGTCTGTTTGTTGTATCAGAATGTTAACATGAAAACAGTTGCTGAGAGTGGTTAACATGCTTCAATTGAAGATCAATTATCTTCATTTAGAGAAGATAAACGCGCAGGAAAAGCATGAAAGTGAAGTTTTCTGTTTTAAAAAAGTGATACCAAGCAATCAGTAGATATACGGTGATCGAATTTCGAGATTTGTCCATCTGGTCATTTTGCTCTCTCTACCATTCTACTTGGCCCTCACCGATATGAAATATAATTGTAAACGACAAATACAAGTAGAATCTACAGGGAACGTGTGGATAATATTGTGATTAATAATTTTAATAAATTAATCAGAAAATATGTTTTTAAATTTTTAAAATTTAAAATGAAATAATGAAATTTAATTAAAGTAAAGTAAATTTAAAATGAAATAATCAGTAGATAAATATAGTTGTAATCCTATTAATTATGCACAAAGGTTACTGTATTGTACAGAATCGGTGAAGCAACAACTAATTTCATCATTAAATCAATAAAAAAAAACAAAAATTTATCTATTCAAATCATAATAGTCTATACCAAATAATTCAATTTAATTGGTCTAATATTCCAAATGGTTTCAACATAAAACCCTTACTATAACAATCAGTAAAATATGACAATGCATTTCTTAGAACTCGTAAAAAGAATTAACAAAATAAAGAAAAAGAAAATTAAATCAAACTCCGGGTACAGTATGCAATCATCTCCACCATTCTATTCCACCATCAAAACCAGCACCTACTTCTCTCTGTCTGTGTCACCAGCCCCTAAAACACAGTCGTCCCTCTTCTGTCTCCCACCAGAGTCCAGACAAACTCCAACTTTCTTCCACTTCCAACCCTTTTTTTAGTAACCTTACATAGGGGCTCCTTTATCCATAGAGGGGCTCCTTATGTAAGACGAAATAGAGACATTTCAAGTAAAATTCAAAAAATCCGTATTCATGATATTTTTATAATGGCTAAATTATCCCTGATTAGTTAGTTTTAGTAAAATTAATTAGCTAATAGATTAGGCTAATCATAATTAATCTAAAATAATCTTATACTTAATCAAATCAAAATAAATTTTTTCGTTTTGATTTGATGGGAAAAAAATTAAAAGAAATGTAAGATAATTTTTTAGGGTTTAAGCCTAGATTTTGATTCAATCAACCAGAGTAGTGAGGTATACCTCTAACTTACACTCTTGGTCATTTAATCGATCATATTTGATGAAATTACGTTAAAAAAAATAATTTATTCAGAGAATTTTACGGTTGGGTTTTCATATCGAACCCAACCGTAAACACCATTTACGGTTAGGTGTTCTTCCCAACCCAACCGTAACCGTTTTATGGTTAGGTTTTAGTATCAGACCCAACCGTAACTATCAATTACGGTTAGGTTTTCATCCTAGAACCTAACCGTAACAATCAATCACTCGTACAAATTTACGGTTGGGTTTTCGCATATAACCCAACCGTAACTAATCTTCAAAAAATAACGTTTGTATCCATGATAGTTTACGGTTGGGATTTAACAATCAAACCCAACCGTAAATAACAGTTTTAGTTTTAGTGCAAACACATTTACGGTTAACTTTTGTAATCGAATCCAACCGTGAAATTTCATCTTCATCTTCTACCTTTAAATTTTCGATTGGGTTTGTTTAATAACCCAACCGTAAAATGAAGAACAAACCAGTTACGGTTGGGTTCGAATGGAACCCAACCATAAGTTCTTCAGAACATGCATTTACGGTTGAGTTTTCCAATCGAATCCAACCGTAAATTTTTCTGTAACCGAAGTTCTTCATTAGTTTGTTTAGTTTTATCCGGGTTGTCATCACTACTTCCTTCTACACCTTTAGTAAGATTCTTTATCACGAACCATAGAGTTTAATTGACGACGAAATTTTGATTCGATAGAGAAATTCGGTTGAAATGGAGAAGGAGGAGATATGGAGGGAGAGAGAAAGGTTTTGAATTAGAATTGAAACTTTATAAGGTTTTGTTTTGTTTAGATTTTAATTGATTGAAGGACAAATTAGACCTTTTCATTAATAAAAGGGTAATATGAACATTTAATATAGCTCCTGAAATACCCTTTAACGCATTTTTGGATCACCTTAAATCCATGGGGAGCCCCTCTATGAATAGAGGAGCCCCTATTATATAAGTAAGGCTATTTTTTTATTTCCACGTTCACACCACTTTCCATCTTTTCTATTATCCTTGTTAGCCTACTTTACTTCCTCTCTTTACACGTTTTTTCGAATGAAATTCACCAACCACTACCAAATAGCCTCTCTCACGTGCTTGGCCTTGTTCACAGGTTAAGCATTAGCACATAATTATACAAATACAAAATGTTAATTCCTTGGCAGAGAGTTGTAATCAATTTTAATCCAAAAAAGTAATATAGGCTAGGACCCTTCAGCTTCCCATATTAAGTTTGCCTAAATTAATTTAACTAGCGTTTGGAAATTCAATTATATATTTATCAATTTCCTTATTTGAAAATATGATCGGAAGGACTCGACTTTCTGCTGACGGTAGGAAATCTATTCGACTAAGTGTCATCAAATAGCTTATTTTGACATGTAATTGGATTTCTAGTGTACCTCCTATAAAAACAATTAAAAATACTATTAATATAAATTTAAATACTAATAAATATAAGTTAAGTGGTAAATATGTATAAATTATATCCGTATCATTTAATATGGTGTATCTCGAACTAAAACTGCTACGTGAAGCCATGGGAAGGTGCTGGTTGTTCGTTTAATTTCAGTATCCCAGACTCCCTTTTTTCTTTATAAAAGTGTATATAACCTTTCTGCAGGTGCTTTTATAGTAGTCGTGCCACTGTTGAATGTTGGAATCCAGGTTATACACGGCCTGAATTTAAGTCTTCCTTTTGTATACTAGAGCGGCCCACCTAATATACCCAATTTCCCATCCCATCTGTGGCTTGAATCGATCCTATGCATGTACTTAAACTCACTGTTCTTTCGTATTCGTAAAAGTAGTATATTGTATATGTTAGTTGCTCTCATTTTTTTTGTTTGCCTTATGTTATGTAGGTTGTAGGGTCTTTTGTGATCTGGAAGGGTCGATAGATACCCACCATTACGTGCCATCAATGTGATTGACTATTCTCATGAATTTTACAATGATGTCTCAGCTGTCATTGTTACACCCTGTAGGCCCCATAGATGTTTGGTCGATAAGATGGTAATGTATGATGTTTTAGTAATAAGGATGCTTTTATTTCAGAAAGTAGAAAATCATCAAGGATATTGATGTGAAAATATTGTGATTTTTCAAACTGTTCCTGGACATCATATTGAGTAGGAATTATTTTTATGATGTTACACATTGACTAGGTGTAAGAGGATAAAAATCGATTAACACGTGTCTAAAGATTATAAAGGGAGTATTAAATTAAAGCAAGAAGAGAAGTATCCGAACAAAACTTTGTAAGGAAAGTCAGAAAGGACGACAGATACGAAGATTGACATAACTTCTGCATGAATAGCACATAAGTTACGGAAAAGTAACAATATTAATTACATACGTTGTGGGAAAGCAAATATCAATAACTTCATAGGCTACGGGAAAAGAAAACGTTCTGATCAAAACAGATTGCATTAACTACATATGTCACGGGAAAGTACGACGCCCAGATTAAAAGGATAACTATGAATTGCATGATTGACACTAGGATGCATGAAAATTATGACTCAGTAAAGTGTAATGATGATTGAAACATGTGTCAACTTTATGAGCTGCGGAACAAATTGTACCAAAGCATGACACATCACTAATAAAGAGTTGCATGTCAGACATGCCTAAGTCATAATCTGAAAGAAATAATAAAATACCAAACCGTAAGAGAGCTACAGGATGATAAATAAAAGAACGAAGGAAAACTATAAAACCAAACCGTAAGAGAGCTACGGGATGATAAGAAAAGCACGCGGGATTAAATGACTCATCAAAGATAGACAAGGATGAATATATAGAAAGATTAATTGGCGGGACCCAATAAACCAACTATAAATACTCAAATCAGGGATAATAAAAAGGGTTGGAAAATTGAAAGAGAAAAAGAGAAAATGAGAAAGGGTGAAGAGCTTAGTTCAAGTGAATAAAAGTTGAAGATCAAAAGAGCTTAGGTATGATAATTGGTTAATTTTTAAGATACTCTTTGGTCATTTCAATGATGATAGACCAGAAATTTCTTTTAGAATTACGTTCTTCGTATTACAGTATTTGTTGTATCAACCAAGATTTGGACTTATATATGTTGATCCAAATGATTTTTCCAGTGGATGTAAATAACAAGTTTGTTGAACCACTATAATCCTTGTTCTATTTGGATTTTAATTCAGTTTGATTTTCATACACATAATTCTTTTGTATGAATGAATTATGTTAAGTTATCTTACAACACAGGAAAAGTATAACTTTGGTTGTGATTCCAAGGAAAGCCAATATTTGGCTATCACAATTTGACGCTAGAAACAGAAACAGTAGTAAAGAATTTATTCTACTGTCTAAGACACTTCATTTTTTGTGAAAATATATTTCTTTAGAAAATGGAAATTTGAAAAGAAAATTTTGGTTAATAAAACACAATGCCTAAAAGTCTTTAACAAAAATTTTTATTATATAATTGAGTTATTAGAATTTCATATACACATGTCTTTGTGATGATTTACGAGATTTGTGACACAAGGAAAATTCACTCAATTTGGGGGTGACTTTCATTTTTTAAAATTAAATTGTATTATTTGTAGTTAATCTAAAAACATAAAATTACCAACTAATTATCTGGGCTTCTTTAGGATTCTGGAAAGTGAATTTTCATAGCAACAAGAGGAGGAGTAATATAGAGAAAGAGATTATACAACAGAAAGCCATGTCTCAAGAGGAAAGTTCAAGAAATCAAGACAATAATGCAAGAGGGATCATTCAACGAAGAAAAATGATAGGGACCTCAAGAGGGCAATAAAAATTTAATGATCAACAGGATAATACAGATGATCACACAGATATTTCTAATAATGAAGAGAATTCACAAAATACAATAGATTATCTACAACGATTAATAGAAGAAATGAATGAGATGTGTAAGCAACAACAGACTTGCGCAGAAAAAATTGCATGTTTAACCAGAGAAAATCAAGTATTAGAAGAAACAATCCAGCAGGGTGCGGGATCAATAAAAACAAAAACATATGGGCAAGAAGCAAGCTCCAGTGGACCCGCAAGGAGAAGAGAGAGAAATAATCGAGATCAGATAATGGTAATAATGGAATCTGCATCTCAACAACCAAGACCGGATGGGATGAATCATGGAGATTCAGGTCCGACACATGATAAATGTCAAAAATGTTTTGAAGCAATGGAACAAATGAGGGAAGAAATAAAGGGTTTGAAAAATAAAGAAGGTGGGCGAATAGAGGAAGTGCTAAGGGAAGCTAGACGAACACCATCAGCACCACATTTGACATCTGCACCCATGCCCCGGGAGTATAATACACCAATTTTTGAATGTTATGATGGTACCAGAGACCCAACCATTCATTTAAAATATTATAATCGAATAATGGCACGATGGGGGTAAGATGACGTGGTTATGTGTTGGAATTTCCCATCTAATTTGAAAGGATTGGCATTAGCATGGCATGATAATCTGCAGGAAGGATCGGTACATTTGTACGCGCAATTGATTCGAAAGTTTTTAGAGGCGTATATGTACAACAGGCCTACAGACTCAGGAATGGACATATTGTATTCTCTTTCCTCATGGCCAGAAGAAATTATTCGGGACTATACAGATCGATGGCACACAATTTGTCAAGCAATTGGTGATTTGACCCCAGATGCTGTAATCAACAATTACAAGTGGGGGATTGCAGACCGTAAAAGCCAGCTATTCGTTGATATACACAATATCAACCCAAAAACTGACGGGCAACTAAGGGAAATCAAAGAGAAATGTACGAGATTGTAAGACATTCAGAGGCAATGTCCAAGAATAGTATCTCTTCAACAAGGGAATATGAGAAGAACAAATTCAATAGAGCCTTCAATTGGATCGGGAAAGAGGTTTGCAAATAAGGATGAAAGTAGTGGGTCAAAACGGATGAGGACAAATGAAAGAAAAAATTATCTGCAAGGATTTCAGGAGCGATTGTTTACAAAGCTCAACCTTCCATACACTGAAATACTAAAGGTAATAAAGAATAAGCCGGATTTTCAATGGCCACGATCAAAAGGACAGCAACCAGAGTTTACCCAAAATTCAAAAGAGTATTGTGAATACTATTTTTATCGGGGACATTCAACGAACCGATGCAGAAATCTAATTTTTCTAGTTCAAAGGATGATCGATGAGGGGGGAAGGCCTGATAAATGAAAGGATGTTAACATACCCCATAACAATCAAACCATGAATATGATTTTTTTTTTTTTGAGTCGAATCAAACTACCATGAATGCTGCAATTAATGAGAAATTACGAAAAAGAGTTTGCAATCACGAAGTTTTCAAGATTGCAGGAAGAGTTACTTAGTCATGGGAAGATTGGATGGCATCCCCGTTAACTTTCTCAGCGGATGAGGTTGATCAAGAATTAGAAATGCATAACGATCCATTACTACTCACACTACCAGTATCAGGATGGAACGTAAAGAAAATTCTTATGGATGGGTGAAGTTCGTTGTGTTTTATGATACTTTTTGAAAAATGGGATTGAAAGATGATCAATGGACTCCATCCAGTTACACAGTTTATGGATTCAATGGTATAGCATCAAAGACAAAAGGAGAAATTAAGATGGATGTACTAGCTGGTCCGATAAGTGTAACCACAAAGTTCAGTGTGATAGAAGCACCATCCCCATATAATTCCATCGTTGGAAGGCGATGGATACATCAGATAAAAGGAGTGGTTTCAACTTATCATCAGTATCTGCAGTTTCCAACATCGCAAGGGGAAATGGAAATAAGAGGAGATCAAGATGAGGTCAAATCTTGCATTTTAGCTGAAATTCGAATGAATGAAGAACGAAAGCAGCAACAACAGAAAAACAAAGCAAAAGAATAAGCAAAGTCAGTCGATGAAGAATATACATTTAGCAAAATAATCATCAGTGATAATTCAAAAACATTGAACCAACAAGTATTGATACAATGATCAATCCCAAAAGAAGTCAAATAAAACAATAAATGGATACATAAAAGGAAAAAGTATTACTCACAAAGAAATAAAAGAAAGAAGAGTTCACTGATCAAAAGGAACACAAACTTGATCCCGATGAAAGATGAAATCCAAGAATACAGAAGCCAAAAGGGAATAGTAAAACGATGAAGAATCTTTGAAAAATTTAAGGAAAGAAGAGCTGCAAATTTAAGAGGAAGAAGACAATGTTTGAAGAGTTTAAGGAAAGAGAAGCGATGCAACTTTAAGAGGTAGAAAACAAAGGATAAAGAGAATAATGAAATAAAGATAAATGATATAAGAACAGATTGAAGCTAACGAACCGTCATAAAATGAAAAAAGAGAAACGCCTTTTCAGGGATTTAATTTTCTCGAAAAAAGCTAACTGACAAGAAAAGTTCAAAAGGAAGTTATTATGAGCGTGATAAATAAGAATAATGACCATTCTTCTTTTTTCAAGAGTTGTCCGCAACCGTTGGATTCAAAGAAAAAAGAAGAAGAAGGGGGAAAATTGTAAGAGGATAAAAATCGATTAACACGTGTCCAGGGATTATAAAGGGAGTATTAAATTAAAGTAAGAAGAGAAGTACCCGAACAAAACTTTGTAATGGAAGTCAAAAAAGACGATAGGTAGGAAGGCTGACATAACTACTGCATGAATAGCACGTAAGCTACGGAAAAGTAACAATATTAATTACATAAGTTGTGGGAAAGCAAATATCAATAACTGCATAGGCTACGGGAAAAGACAACGCTCTGATCAAAACAGATTGCATTAACTACATATGCCACGGGAAAGTACGACATCTAGATTAAAAGGATAACTATGAATTACATGATTGACACTAGGATGCGGGAAAATTATGAATCAGTAAAGTGTAATGATGATTGAAACATGTGTCAACTTTATGAGCTGCGGAACAAGTAGTACCAAAGCATGACGCATTACTAATAAAGAGCTACGTGTTAGACATACCTAAGTCCTAATCTGAAAGAAATAATAAAATATCAAACCGTAAGAGAGCTACGAGATGATAAATAAAAGCATGAAGGAAAACTACAAAACCAAACCGTAAGAGAGCTAGTGGACGATAAGAAAAGCCTGTAAGATTAAATGACTCATCAAAGATAGATAAGGATGAATATATAGAAAGATTAATTGGCGGGACCCAATAAACCAGCTATAAATACTCAAATCATGGATAAGAAAAAAGGTTGGAAAATTGAAAGAGAAAAAAAGAAAAGGTGAAGAACTTAGTTCAAGTGAAAAAGAGTTAAAAGAAGATCAAAAAATCTTAGATATGATAATTAGTTAATTTTAAAGATACTCTTTGGTCATTTTAATAATGATAGACCAGAAATTTCTTTTAGAATTACGTTTTTTGTATTACAGTATTTATTTTATCAACCAAGATTTGAACTTATATATATTAATCCAAATGATTTTTCCAGCGGATGTAAACAGCAAGTCTGTTGAACCATTATAATCCTTGTTTTATTTGTATTTTAATTCAGTTGATTTTCATACACATAATTATTGTATGAATGAATTATGTTAAGTTATTTTACAACATAGGAAAAATACAACTTTGGTTATGATTCCAAAGAAAGCCAATATTTAGCTATCACAGTAGGAGTTCAGATGCTTGTGGAGTTGTTGTATTCCATGCAACAATTCTGACTGTCAATTGAACAATTAGAACATGATATTATCTATAAAATCGACTCTCTCAAGTGTATTATGCCCATACTATTTTGAGATTACCCTATAAAGATAACCGCAATCGCACGACGTCTAAATGGTAGACAACGGCAAGTACGGGTCGAACCCACAGAGAGCGGGAAATACTGCAATTAATATGTCTAATCAACTAACCAGAAATAATATTTTTTGATTTTTAGAATGACGAATAAAATAATAAAACAAACTAAACTAATAAAAATAATTAAGCAGAGAGAGTCGGTAACCAGGGTTTCCAGTATCCACCACTATTTCTATTTAATTACTGAAGTGAAACATAACTCATGAATATTCATTCATTGTTCGTTCTATCGACATCACCTATTATATGTGTTAGAGTCGTAAATGTCATTGGGACGCCCTAAGCATGGCGCATCAAAGCCCTAGTCTGAAGCATACACCATCAAATTAAGTTAGCGAGAAAATAAAACGAAGCTAATTATAGGTTTGCAAGTAATATCTGGCTCTTCTAAGCATACCCCATCAAAGGATTTAACCCAAGCATGGAACCTCAAATAAATAGAGAAACATATTTACTATCCTATTGGTTCTGCGCATAGGTTATTGTATTGTACAGAACCGGTGAAGCAACAACTAATTTAGATTTGAATCAATAAATAAAACCATGAAATTAATCTATTCAAATCATAAAAGTCTATATCAAATTTTTAATTTAATTGATCTAAAACTGTAAGTGGTTTCAACATCAAACCCCAGTTACAAATTAATTAGTTAGACATGGAGATGGATTTCTTAAAACCCATAAAAATAAATAGAAGAAAAAAAAGGATTAAACCAGGTTCCGTAAAAATATCGTTTGTATCGTACCCTCCTTCTATGCCTGTCTCTTCCGAAAAGTGTACAGGAACGTCTTGTACCCAAAAATCCGTCAGCCGCCAAAACTTCCCTCTATCCACCTACGCCTCCCCCTTTTTAGGTCTCACTTACTGGGTTTTTCTTAGCCTCTCTTTATAGCCAAATTCATTCATTATCACGTGGTTATGCTACCTAGCTAAAACCCAACAGCTAAAAGAAAGAAAGGTCCCTTTCAAACAAAGCCTAACACCCAAAACTAGAAAGAAAAAGACTGCCACATGTGCCCTTCTATTCACGTTTCTCATTCAAGGCATTTACTCCTCTTAATTCATATTCACGTGATTGCCTCTCACTTTCTTTTCCTCTACTACTTTTCTTTCTACTCCCGTTACGTCACTTTCTTAGCCTTTTCTTTTACCCATAAGAAAACTTAGAATATAAATCACACTTTCTTACTTTTCTTTTCTTTCTTACGTGTTAGCATAGTCAACTCTCTCTCACCTAACCTAGTGTCACGGGGTCAGTCCTTCGCCTCGACTTTCTTTCGTGCGGCACTTGTATAGAATTCCGTTACTAGATAAGTAAGCCTTCCCAATGAAGTTTAACACAACTTCAAGTGACTACTCAAGATCAAACTCACAAGAAACTCAAGAACAACTTAAGAACACTCAAGAAGAAAGATGAATGTTTGAATGGAAGTTGTATGCTTGTATTGCTCTCCTAAACTTGGATTGTTAGATGATTACAAATGAGAATGGCATTCCTATTTATACTAGTTGGGAGCCAAGAATGTTCTAGACATTTATCTAAGATCTATACAAGTGTATGGCTAAGATCTACTTCTAGATTATTCTACTCTTATCCATAAATATCTACACCATTCTAGAGTATTCTAAGAAAATGACAAAATAGAGAAGATTCTAGAATGGAGGCTAGCCAATTAGCCAAATGGGCTAGCCATGATGGTGCACAAGGGTCACCCTTGTGACATTCTCCCCCACCCGAATTCGCAGACGTCCTCGTCGCGTTGTACTTGTCGATGAGATCCTTGTGTTGCTAAAGTAAGTCTTCATGTTCCCAACTGGCTTCACTGTTTGGTTGATCCTTCCATCAGACAAGATATTCCTTATAAATTCGCCCTCCTCTTGAGACACGTCTGTGTGACTCTATGTTTGAAGCCTGCTAGTTGGTCGTGTCGTATTCAACCAAAATAATCGAGTTCTTATTCTCTAAAAATATAATGAAGTATAGGAGTAAGAACAAGTTCGTTCCCACAAGGAGGCAGCAATATATATGTATTTTCAGTCACGTAAGTAAGTAGCAAAGGGGGTTTTAATCGTGTTCTAAACTAAATTAACTAAAGCAAATAAGTAAAAACGCAAGCGATTAAGGTTGTGAAATAAGAGAGAAATCATTGGTTAGAGGTTTCATCTTCAGTCATCCAACATGTTATCAATCAAAGCATACTCAACATTCATGCATTAGCAATACCAAAAACCCTAAAGTAGCCAGTTATCTCGTCTACTTCGGCAAAACTCCTAATATCATCACAGAATGAGTACCTCCACCCTATGAATTCTTATGCACCGAATAACCTGAGTGAGTACCTCCACTCAAGTTCAACCCAATGATAGCTATGGTCTTTGTGAGTTGAGGTTAATCTAAACAACCCAAGTGAGTACCTCCACAGGATTTAGCCTAGGTCAAGCTTCTACACATATTCGTATGGCAACATCCCGTCGTTAACAAATATGTTATACTACTTGTAACCGGAGTCCCTCGATAGAATCGACTCTCAGAACTCCAGTCTAGCAATAGATATCAATGCTTATTTATCTAATTCCGGACTCAACCAAATCAGCAATCAATCATATATCATTATACTTAGTAGAACATGAACGATATTAAAAACAACATGAAATCATGAGATATGCGCCATTCAATTAATAAACATGTCTTTAAACATCAGATTACATCCCTAACCAATATAGAAGGGTTTAGATCATCATGGGTTTCTTAAAACCCATGGAAAATAATTAAAAGATAAATTACTCAAACCCGGAAAGATTGCGATGAACAATTGTGGCTTCGAAGCGCAGCTGCAAAGATAGCCAGCAGCCTCCAAAACGCCTTCAGCCTTTTTCCTTTGCTGTCTTCTTCTTTCCCTCCTGTATTGTATTTGTTTCACCGTGATATATTTTATGAGATCCCAATCTCAGAAGCCTAAAACTATCCCTTTATACGTGAGTATCCAGCCCCTTTTACACCAATAGGATTCCTGTTTGTACGTGAGTGGCTAAGTCCAAAATATTGTTGTTTCCCCACCTTTCCTTCCTTGCCTCAAACTCTCCTTTTCCTACAAGAACTCCTATATTCTCTGCCCCAAATTAACCAAAAGAATCCATGAGAAAACCGATTTTTCTTCTTATACTAGAATTGGCCACTTTTAGGAAACCGACTAGGAATAGGAAATGTGCTAAGTTTCCTAATTCCAGCCCCACAAGTTATGGCAACTCCAATGCTTTCCCAATCTCATATGATGTCCAAAACATAGCTAATAACCCACCAAGGCTATCCACTATCCCATTGAACCATTCTAGCCCTTCAAATCATGACTTAGCACATTACCGCAACATGCTTCAGCCGCACTTGCGCCTGGCCGCTGGCTACGTAGGCCAAATAAGCCACTTCGGGGCTTTGCCCATATCTTCCTCAATTTTGATCAGAATGACTTCATTCTTTCACCATTGGCTTTGTAATTCAATTCCCTACACTGTGGTATGTGAAAGGCCTATTTTAAGCAGATTTTCACTGGCTCCTCGGTGATTCTAGCTCTTAAGCTCCATTCTGCGGGTTTCTGAGCTGTAACCTGAAAAACTAACAAAACTACAAAAGTAATCAAAATACCTAGTAATTCACTCAAATATAGCAAATAAGGTTCAGGAAAAACTACTTTATATGTGTGAATTATGCACCTATCACTTGTCTAGAGAGGTAAATATATTGAATGGGGCTCTCTCGGTAACTCCTATAGACTCGTCATCTTGATCCGCATAATATGGCTTCAAGCAGCTGACATGAAAGACATGATGGATCTTCATGTGGCTAGGTAGCTCCAATCTATAGGATGCCTTCCCGACTTTCTTGACGATGCGAAATGGTCCCTCGTACCGTCGAATGAGTCCCTTATGTACCTTACGAAGAACTTTGAACTGTTGTGGGTTCAACTTCAGCATGACTAAGTTGTCTTCTTCGAAAGATACAGGTCTCCTTTTCTTGTCTGCCCATTTCTTCATACGCTGAGAGGCTTTCTCTAAGAATGCTTTGTCCAGGTCATGCTTCTTATTCAACTCCTTAGTGAACTGAAAAGCGGCATAACATTTTCCTCTGTATCCTCCAGCGAATGTGTGTGGCATTAGAGGTTGTTGGACTGTGGCCAACTCCAACGGACTATGGCCAGAAGGGACCCTGTTGGGCGGCTTTTCTCCAGGTTCCAACTCGATCTGATGATCCACCTCCCTCTTAGGTGGTAGTTGCTTGGGCAACTCGGTTGACATCACGTTCTGGTACTCTTGCAAAGCCTTTTGCAGATCCAACGGAACAACCTCGTCCCGTTCTTTGCTGTCCTCCATGATGGCTGCTACAACGGTTGGTTCTCCCTTCTGAACTTCTTTCTTCAGTTGTAGAGCCGATAATGTGCTTGAGCAAGTCTCATTGGTCCGGGTGGCTAGGATCACACAAGGGGACTTCTCATCACTGATCCTAACTACTCCGAGGCATGGCACCACCGTAACTTTGGCACGATCCAAGAATTCTATCCCAAGGATAACTCTGAAATCGTCCATCTTTACCACCATAAAGTCAGTAATTCCTCTCCAAGCACCAACCTTCATGTCGACCCCCTTGGCCGCTCCGTGGACAGGTATGGCTTCTGAATTTACCGCCTTGATGGTGCTCGAATCTGCCTCTACCTTCAACTTCAACATATCGGCTTCTCCTTTAGAGATGAAGTTGTGTGTTGCACCAGAATCGACCATTGCCTTGGTCTTCTGCTCGTTTAGACTTATGTCCACATACATAAGTCCTTTGTTCTCCTTCGGCGCTGGTCGTTTTTCCTTGGGCTGGCTCTTGATTGTGCTCAACCGAACGGCTCCCAGATGCGAGTTTTCAGTTTTCTCTTCTTGATCCGCAATCAAGGAGTTGAGCAAGTTCTTCTTGGGACAACTGTGGGCAACATGGTCACCTTGGCAAATGAAGCATTTCTTCACACGGTTATCTTGCCTTCCTTCCACCTGTTGTTTGGCTTGGACCCTTCGCGGCTAGTTTGTGGCTTATCATGGTAGTTCCTGTCTCCCCCACCCTTTCCTTGAAATGGCTTGGATGACTTGTTCTTGGCAAGTTGATCAGGCTTGTTCGAAAAGTCATCAAGTTTCTCGACGGTGCTTAATGCAGTGGACAAGTCAGTAATACCTCTTCGTTGAAGTTCCATAGAATCCCAACGAGGTAATCCACGATTGAAGTGGTAGAAGCGGTCCTCGTCTTCCATTGTTAATATGTCTAACATGAGGGAATTAAATTGCTTGACATATTCGGAAATGGTACCTGAATACTTCAAGTTTTGAAGTTTGTCCCGAGCTTTATGCTCAACGTTCTCCGGATAGAACATGGCTTTGATCTCCTTTTTGAATTCTGCCCAAGTAGTGATAGAACAGGTTCCCCTCTCAATTTCTGCATATTTTCTCCTCCGCCACAATAGTGCATCTTCAGTCAGGTACATGGTCGCAGTGTCAACCTTTTCCTGCTCGTCATCAAGGCCTGTGGCCCTGAAGTACCTCTCCATGTTCCATAGGAAGTTTTCCAGCTCTTTAGCATCCCTTTGACCAGCGTATTCCTTCGGTTTCGGCACCCTCACTCTAGATGGTCCACGAACCGCTCCTCCTCGAATCAGGGTCTTTAGCTCATCGATTTGAGCTTGCAGCATCCTCACATGAGCATTTACCTCTTGCTTATGTGCACCCATCTCTTTGCGATACGCTTCAAAAGAGACCTCCATCGATTTCTCCAAATCTTCTATGGTAGCACTTTGTTGATCCATGGCTTCTCCGAACTCCATGTTCAACTTTTCTACCATTTCCGTATTGGAATACACCCTTTCTTCCAATGATCCAACACGAGCATCTATACGGGGGTCCACTGACTTATTCCGTTGTTTCTTTGTCTTCTGAGCCTTCTCAACGTTTGTGATAACAACATTTGCATCATTTGAAGACATAGTGAGAGATCTTACCGAGAGTACTATGAACTTAGCTCTGATACCAGTTGTCACGGGGTCAGTCCTTCGCCTCGACTTTCTTCCGTGCGACACTTGTCTAGAATTCCGTTACTAGATAAGTAAGCCTTCCCAATGAAATTTAACACAACTTCAAGTGACTACTCAAGATCAAACTCACAAGAAACTCAAGAACAACTTAAGAACACTCAAGAAGAAGGATGAATGTTTAAATGGAAGTTGTATGCTTGTATTGCTCTCCCAAACTTGGATTGTTGGATGATTAAAAATGAGAATGACATCCCTATTTATGCTAGTTGGGAGCCAAGAATTTTCTAGAGATTTATCTAAGATCTATACAAGTGTATGGCTAAGATCTACTTCTAGATTATTCTACTCTTATCCACAAATATCTACACCATTCTAGAGTATTCTAAGAAAAGGAAAAAATAGAGAAGATTCTAGAATGGAGGCTAGCCAATTAGACAACTGGGCTAGCCATGATGGTGCACAAGGGTGAGTTAGCCATTTGTTGAGCTATGTGGTGCACCCTTGTGACACTAGGCTTCCAATGTTTCTATCACTGCCTCACTACCTAGCCTCTTCTTTTCTTCTTTTTAACCGTGTAGCTCTATACTGTCCGCCTGTCATCACTTATGTACCGAACATAGCCAACAGATCACGTCCAGCACAATGTCACTATCAATTTTCTTTTGTATGTGACGTCCATTTTCAGACTTCCGTCTCAATTTAACCTGTTTAGTCTTATTTCTTCATAATTTTATATTTTATGTGAACCACCTAATAAACAATAAAATAATAAATTAATATAATTGTAAGTACTAACAAAATATAAATTTGGCGATAAAAATGTATAAATAAAACGCCTATCAAATATCCCCAAATCTATATTTTGCTATTCCTCGAGCAAAACTAATCTAATAAATAAAATAAAAATCCCAACTCACTTTCGCAGGAATCGCGATTACATTTAGCATATGTAATAAGCCTTTAAACCCCTAAGTGGCCTTACCGGACGAGTTTTGTCTCTTGAGGGTTTACAAGAGGTATACCCACAAAACCTTTACTTCAATTTTTAGCTACATGTGAACGATAGAGGATAGACAGTAAACAAGTTATTTAGTTGGCATACTAAATTCCACGACTATGAGAATCATTACCCTGTGTGAATCCAATTATTGTACACGAGTTTGCACTCAGCGTACTAAAATTCATATAAAAATGCAACTCTACTCAAATAATCATTGAACATTCATATTAATCAAAATCATTAAATTCAAACACAAGGATAGATTAGAAGATGAAAATAGAAGTAATGAATGGTGCATATGTTGACTAAGGTGAACGTTGTTTTCCATATCTGTTTGAAGGTCAGTGCCAGGATGAATCATATTATTATTGTTATTATTATTATTATTATTATTTATATACATAATATGTTTTTTATTTTATTTTTCTCTTTGTTTTTTTTTAGCAGATTACATGATAGTTTCCATGGATCCTGCATTCCACGCTTGCTTAGGCGACGGAGACAGGGGAAACATACACATAATGCTAACACAATATCAATTTTTTTTAATTGAATAAGAATTAAAAATGAGCTTGAACTCAACACTCTATTTCATCCTGGCGGAGATAACAATTTGATACTGGGCCCCACCAAATCACTTAGAGAAACATAAAATTGCAAAAATAAAAATAGAAAGTGATATGATTCTGATGATTCCAAGAAATGCTTGTTCAATGATTATCATGTTATTTCTAACACCTGAGTGCATTCAGAGATGAATAGACCATTTAGCTGGGCACACCAATTCCTATAGATAAGAGCTATGTTTCCATCTACCTAGAATGGTTAGTGTCATCCTGAATAATTCACATGTTTCTAAATTTCAGAGTTTCTTTATTGGCATCAATTTGCAGAAACTCTACCCCCAAACTTAAATTTAACATTATCCTCAATGTTTCAAACTGTGCAACCTAGAATTGTATGCAATAAATATAAACAAGAGAAGCAAATGTAAATTAAAGAGAAGGGATTGGAACGTCTCACCTGATTGACGCAAGAAAAGCAGTATTCTCTGTAACACACATCAAACTATGGTAATAACAAAGAACACTAAAAACAAAAATAAATAAAAAGCCTAAAAGAAAATAAACAAAAACTAAAAATCTACCTACTGGATTTGTACAGAAAGAATCCCCATACACTAATAACCTGAAAATCTGGGGATCAACCCAAAATACAATATATACAAATGACAGTTTCAAAATTATATCATGGCAATATGGAGACACTGAAACAATCAAAAATAAGGGATTACCCCCAAACCAAGTTTTTACTACACTGGGAAGTGCGTAAAGAACATAATACAGGGATATTGGGAAAGTAGTGATTGGTTCATGCACAATGTCAGGAATAGGCAAGTCCTCTGGGTATTTAGATGCAAAGTGATCCAACAAAACTTGAGAAGCACACAATTCTAAGCCTATATTCGGTAATTTTTGAAAATCTAGGGGTTTAGAAACAAAATCTAAGTTGTTAATCTCAAATAAAGTTTCCTCGGAATTAACACAAACATCATTACCAGGTTTACGTTCCCATTTTCCATAATCCAAAACGGGTACGGAATCTAACAACGCATTAACTTCTTCTAAATACCTATCCTTTTCGTAGTAGGCTCCAAAATGGGCCAATCAAGCCTCTAACATCGATGAGGCTTCTAAATACCTATCCTCATCGTACGGAATCTAACAACGCATTAATTGATGAACTTAAGCCTCATCCCCCTCGATGCTTTACTAACTATCTCCTTGGACAAGCCTTTCGTCCAAGGGTCCGTGATATTCTCCTTAGACCTCACAAAGTCAACAGAAATAACGGCAGTTGAGATTAGTTGTTTTAAAGAATTGTGTCTTCTCCGAATATGAATAGATTTTACGTTATAGTTGTTGTTTTTAGCATTAGCTATTGCATCTTGACTATCACAATGTATAGATATAGCTGGCACATGCCTATGCCAGAAAGGAATGTCTTCTAGAAAGCATCTTATCCAAGCGATTCCTCTCCTGCTTTATCTAACGCAATAAACTCGAATTCCATAGTGGATCGAGCGATATAGGTATGTTTGGAAATATTCCAAGACACTGATCCACAACCTAGAGTGAAAACGTATCCACTCGTAGATTTAGACTCCTCTGATTCTGCTATCCAGTTTGCATCACAATATCCTTCAAGGACTGCAGGGTATCTCTTATAACTTAAACAAAAGTTTAAAGTGTATTTTAGATATCTTAACACTCTGATAAGTTGATGTAGTTTTAAAAGTAGTGGTAAGTAAAGTGTTCGATTCTCGAACTTGTGAAGGTAATGATTCTAGAAAATAATGGACTTAGTCTAATTAATTAAAAATCAGGAAAATAAACTAGAGATGATTTTTAGAATATATGGAGAAAACCAGGAATCAAGATTCAGTTATTTCTAACAATTTATGTGATTAATCATGCAATTCTTTTAAATAAATTAAACTCAAATATTGCCAAAATAGGTTTTATGCAAACAAGTAGAGGTAAATCACAAGCATGGGACATCAGAGGTTGTCAACCCAGCATGACCCATCAAATAAAAACACCACTACTGAATGAAAACCGTTTTTCTATTTCGAAACTATGCAATTTTAACAAGTAAAGAATTGTAAATAATTAATTAAAAATAGACTTACCACATAAAATTGAGAGGAAAACCTCCTCTATCATCCCAGTAAATAAACTTAGCTCATGGTGAAGAAAACTTGCTCAAAAGATCTTTTCATTGCTCAAAAAGTTGATTACAAGGTGAAAGAATAGTGCAACAGCTGAACAGATAGTATATAAATGTCACAGAACAGGGTTCAGCCGTCACAGAAAGGGTTCTAAGCAACAAGGGTTTAAAAGCTAAGGCAACAGGAGCAGTTTGAATCAGCAACACTTGTGGACGTTGCTGTGTTGTCTTCTCAGGCGGTGGTAGATGAAGAACAGCACCGGCGGTGCAGCAGCAGTGACCGGCGGTGATCGGAAGTGGCCGGAAATTGACGGAATTGATCTCTAGGGCTACGTGAGTCTTTCTTGGCTTCTCTTTCTATATATAGCCTTTACAAACCCTCTAGAGAGTTCTAAACCTAATAGAACTCATTAAAACACATCACAAATCCCATTCCCAATTGAAACAGGAACCGAGTCCAATTTCCGGCCAAAATTGGATTTCCCGAGCTGATTTTACGGGATTTCTTGCTGTCTTTTTATTGCTTTGAACTTTAATCGCAATGGGTCACCTTCAATTGTCGAAAACAACTCAAAATTCACAACCAAATCCTTTTCCTGTTTGAAACAGGAATTCCCGATGGGTGGATCGGCGACTCGGCCGAGTTGACTCGCTGGATCGCTGGGTTGACTCGCCGATTTGATTCGCTGATTTGACTCGGCCGATCCTAGGGTGTCCCTTATCCATTCTTGGGGTGCCAATAACACTTGTCCTTGGGGGTGCCTTTATCACTTTTTGAGCCAATTTTCCACAAATCTTTATTCTTCTAATGTACCTACAAAAGCATAAAAACACGTAATATTTGTAAAATCGAATACTAACTTAATAGAAACTAAGGTACAATTTAGACACTAAAATGTGTCTATCAAATACCCCTAAACTTACTATTTTTCTAGTCCTCGAGCAAACTACTTAAAAATAAAGTAAAAATCTTAACTCACTTTCGCAGGAATCGCGACTACATTTAGCATATGCAGTAAGCCGTTAAACCCCTAGGTGTCCCTAGTGGACGAGTTTTGTCTCGTGAGGGTTTACAAGAGGTATACCCACAAAACCTGAATCTAGATCTTAGCAACACGTGAACGATTAAGGGTAAACACTAAACAAGCTAGTTAGTTGGCTACTCAGATATTCGGCTATAAGGACCATTACCCTTTATGGATCCAATCACTGTACACGAGTGTTAACTCAAGCATACTAAAATTCATATATAAGACAACAGAGTTCTACTCAGACAGTTATCTAACCACCCATCACATGAAAAGACTTAGAAGATGGAGGTAGACTGTAGAAGATCGCAAATGTTGACCAAAGCGAACGATGCGTCCCATATCTGTCTGATGGTCAGTACCGAGATGAAACCTAGTGTGTCGAGATACTCCCCATTTATTTTCAACGGTTACTAAAAATATTTACAAGTTCCCATGGATCCTGCGTTCCACGTTTGCTTAGGCGACGGAGACAGGGAGAATTTAAAAATACCAATACTATTTTTTCTCAATTTTTTTTTCTAACTTTTTTTTCGATTTTTTTTTTTCTGACACCTAATACATGTGTAATCCCATGGATCCTGCATTCCACGCTTGCTTAGGCGACGGAGACAGGGGGACCACACACATAACTCTAAAATACTAACGTATTATTCATGTGGGGCATGATCTCAACACACTAAATGTCATTCCAGCGCTAATTAACATGTCGATGCTAGGATCCACCAATACTCTCAGAGAAACACGAAATTGCAAATAATAAAACAGAACGTGATGTGGTAGTGACAACTATCATGTTATTTCTAACACCTGAACTCTGTCTCCTTTATGAATAAACCATCTAGCTGGGCACACCAATCCTTATAGAAAAATGGCTAAGTTTCCATATACCTAGAGTGGTTAGTGTCACCCTGAATTGTTCACATGCTTCTAAATTCCAAATCTTATTAATCCTAAAAAGTCTCCCAATACCCCCAAACTTAAATTAAACAGTGTCCTCAATGTTTCTAAACACTGCACGAAAAGGAATTAGGGAAAGATATTACCGTGTCGCATGAGCATAAGTTACCTCCTTAAATCATATAGCAATAATCGGAACAACTGTGGATCATCTGAATCAAATAGTGTTATCCACAATAGAAGGAAACAGCAGCAAGCTACGAAGATAAACAATCTGAACACACTTTGATCCCTATTTAGGTAAACCATATCGACTAGAGGATTGGTTTTTGGAAACTGAACTTCTTCCTGAACAGGAGGATCAGTGGATCTAGCTCGAAGATGATCTTGTACAATGGCAGACGTGCATATGTCAGGTCCCAAGCTAGGGACCTTCCTAAGAGTTAATGGTATAACACATGGAGAATGATAGTCACCCCCAAACTTAGAGTTTTCAGTGTCTCTAGATAGACTAATTCACCATTTAGAAAAACGTTGTTTTTACATCTATTTGATGTATCTCTAAGTTATGAATAACAGCGACAAAAATTAACATCCTAATGGACGTAATTCTCGTGACAGGTGAATAAGTGTCAAATAAATCTACACCTTCTATTTGTTTATATCCCTTAGCTACTAGTCTAGCTTTATACTTTTCCACAGTTCCATCTACTTTACGTTTTCTCTTGATGATCCATTTGCAACCTATGGGTTTGCACCCTAGAGGTAAATCTACAATCTCCCAAGTCTCATTTTGTATAATGGAATCCATTTTGCTAATAGTGGATTCTTTCCACCATGGATTCAGAAGAAGTCATGGCATCTTTATAGGTTTGTGGATCAGTTTCAACTAAACAGGTTATGACGTCTGGCCCAAAATATTTTTCTACTCTAAGTCTTTTGCCTCTTCTAGGCTCATAAACAGGTTCATCTTCTTCTACCGGTAAGGTATGGCTAGAAGAAGGGACATCTAGGGGATCTTCACATATCATTCGAGATTCAGATTTCAACGGAAACATATTTTTAAAAAATGCAGCATCCTAGATTCCATAATGGTGTTCACACCAATTTCTGAGTTGTCAGAACTCCCAACCATAAACCTATAAGCATTGGTGTGTTCGGGATATCCTAGGAAGACACAATCAATGGTTTTGGGCCCTATCTTAGTCCTTTTAGGTGGAGGGATAGAAACCTTAGCCAAACACCCACAAACTTTGAAGTATGCATAAGAGGGTTGCTTGTCTTTCCATAATTCATATGGAGATTTGTCTGATCCTTTAAAAGGCACTCTGTTCAGAACATAGCAAGCTGAGAGGACGCCCCCCCCCCCCCCACCACAAGTTCGCAGGTAGTCCTGAAATAATTAACATGGCATTCATCATCTCCTTAAGGGTTCGGTTTTTCCGTTCATCCACACCATTAGATTGTGGTGAATAAGGAGGAGTTACTTCATGAATGATACCATGTTGTGCATAGAAGTCTCTTATAGGGATTACATATTCACCCTTATGGTCAGACCTTAAGGTTTTAATGGTGGTGCTCATTTGGTTTTCAACTTCTAATTTATATATTTTAAAGGCTTCTAAGGCATCATCCTTTCCTTTAAGTAAATAAATTTGACAATACCTAGTACAATCATCTATGAAAGTGACAAACCATTTTTTACCACCTCTAGTTTGAATTGATTTCATATCAACTAGGTCTGTGTGAATTAATTCTAAGGGTTTAGAATTTCTGTGAATATTTTTCTTATAGGGCTTTTTAGCATATTTTGATTCTACACATATTTCACATTTATGTTTATTTTCCAAAGTGAATTTTGGAATGCAGCCTATGCTTGCCAATTTGTTCATTGATTTATAATTTACATGACCAAGTCTTCCATGCTAAATATTCAATGAAACACAAACATAAGAAGAATCAATTTTATTCATTTCAACAGAGTTTACATTCAATTTGTATAAGCCCTCAGTTTTATAGCCCTTTCCTACATGGTGCTTTCCCTTAGTTATAATCACTTTCCCAGACTCAATTACAATTTTAAATCCCTGATCATCTAATACACAACTAGAAACAAGATTCTTGCAGATGTCCGGAACATGTAGAACTTCATTCAATGTGAGAGTTTTTCCAGAAGAGAGCTTCATCCCAACTTTTCCTTTTCCTGTAATCTGTGCTGCAGACGAGTTACCATATAAAGTTTTTCTCCTTCCCCTACCGTCTGATAGGAGGTGAACATCTCTTTGTTTCCGCAGACATGTTTGGTAGATCCAGAGTCTACCCACCAGTCTCTCACATTGGTAACTAAATTAACTTCGGACACCGTGCCAGAAAACTCATTTTTGCGCTTTCAACTAAATTTGCAGTTGGCTTTTTAAAATTAAGGTCGTTACGCTTCCTACAGTGTATTGCCATATGGCCAGGAATACCACACACATAACATGCTTCTTTAAATCTCGTATGCTAAAATTGACGGTAACTTTTTAAATCTCGTGTTAACTTCTTTTTTTGATGCGCCAGCCACCTTTTCGTTCATATGATCATACCTCTTATGTTAGTTTTGAATTTAGGGACCAAATTCCTTTTTAGGGGGTGATAGTGTAACACCCGTAAAATTTTCTCTACAGTTCAAGCCCTAGACCAACCCAGTTAGTGCCCATAATAGATATCAGAGGAAACCCAAGATTTTTTTTCAAGCATATGTGCCACTTGTGTGACATGAGCAGCAAGGGCAATTTAGACTTTTCATGAAATCCTCTAATAACTCATTTGGTCACCGTTTCCATCACCATTGTCTTCCTCACCAAACCAAAAGAAACATCTGTTTCTCTATCACCGAAAAATCCATCGCAAGTAAAGGAGAATTAGAGCTTTAAAATCCAAATTGAACTCAACCCATCACCCATCTTCGACTGGATTTGTCTTCTGCAGAGGTAGGGGTTGTTCTTCTTTTCAATTTCATTTCAATTCTGCCCTAGTTCTGGTTTGAAAGAGTATGTGTTCACTTCAATTTTGTGTCATTGATTCTCACCCATTAGTGTTTTGACAATTCTCACCATTTCTTAGATGCAATTCATTCATGCTAAGTTCTTCATGCAGAAACACTCTTACGAATTATGTCTCTGCTTTTTTTTTTAATCTGTGGAATTGCTGGATTTGGCTAAACCCTTTAAGCTTCGGTGTCACTCATCATCCTTTCTTTCTATTTGATTTTTCCTTCCACAGAGTGAGGGCTCTTTCTCTTTTGTTGATTAAAGTTTGAATTGTATGATGAATTCTCTTCCTTCCCCACTTCTATTAAAAAACATGTGGTGTCTTCTAATCCCTGTATTAAGTTGGTTTTAAGATGTACTGTGATCCATTGCATGTCAATTAGCCTGTGCTTAACAACCCTTAATAGCTACTTTAACTGCCTGTACACTCAATAGATTATCAACAACTACATTTTCAACTTGTTTGCCTGTACACTTAATGTTTTTTTTTTAATATCTTGTTTTAACTTGTCTGTGCACTTAACAAGTTCTTAACAGTTGCTCCTACCAGTTACACTTAACTTGTCTTTACAATCATTCTCAATGTTCCTAACAGTTTGTGTTGAACCAGGATGTGAAACATGTTTTGAAATCTGTTTTGAATATGTCTTTGAATCTGATTTTAAACCTGTATTAGAACCAACTGTTTGTATTAAAACCTTCTTCACTTAACCTGATTTCAATATAAGCCTTTTTCCCTGTTTTTCTTAAACAAACTGACTTGTCACCTGTTTAGCCTCTACATTGAACCTGTGAAGCTATACTTGAAGCCACCTAATTTGTCTTTTCAATTATTCTCAAATGTTTTCTTTAACATTTGTGTAAAACCTGAATTGAACCTGCCTTTGAAATTGTTTAAAATATCCATTGAATTTGTCTTCAAACCCGAGTTATGTTTCCTTAAACCAACTTCTAAAACTACTGTGTACCCAAGTTACAAATTTAGTTTGAATTCTCATTGTTTCTTTGTATTATCCCTTACTTTGAACTTTTTCACTCAGCCTAGCAGCCATCTTAAACTTGGTGTACAACCATATTATAAATCAGTTTGCTTTAAGATATTCAAATGTTTTAGGAAACCACCTGTTTGCTATTAAGAGATATACTTATTTGGAACTCATCACGGTCACTTGTCTACAACCAATTTGACTACCTGATTTACTTTACTCTTTGAAACCTTGTATTCACTCGCAATTGTTTAGACCTTGAAATGAACTTATATGTCTTGTCTTAGAACTCTTAACTTCTAGAAATGAACATGAGTTATGAAATGAGCCTTTATGTCTTGTTTTAAGAACTGAACCTGTATTGAACATATCTTGTTTTAAACTTGACCCTGCGATGGAACTAATTTGTTTTAGAAATGGTTAAGTCTGAACTTGTTTTGGAAGTGATTTTACCCGATTTGAACATTTCCTGAATTCCTTTAAGTTTGAACTTGCTCACCTAAAAACTAAACCTGTGATTAAACTTGGATTTAAAACTGTATTTAGACTTGGTAATGAGCCTGTGAAGCTCCACTTTTAACTTTCTTCATGTTTTCAAACAAGCTTTCCGGTATTGAACTAACCTACCATGTTTTAAGTTTAAACCTGTTTGAACCTTAACTGCCAAGCTTTAAGTGAGGACATTGAACCTGAATTACCATGTTGAACCTGTCCTCAACCTATTGAACCTGTACTTAAACTATGTAGAACCTGTGTTGAAGTGTTAAACTTGTATTGAAACTTCTTTTCACTAGACCTGATTTCAGGTTAAGCCTTTCCTGTTCTTCTTTAATAACTGACCTATTACTTGTATAAGCTCTACATTAAACCTGTGAAGCTAAGTTTAAGTTTTTATGTCTATCTTGCACCTGGTAAGTTTCCTTTAAGCCTTTCCTTGTTTTTACTTGCTTGAGAACTTGTCTTAACAACTCTTGATAACTCTTAACAGTTCCTGTTTCTAAATGAAATTTCTGAACGTGTGCTGCTGTCCAGTTTTGTCGTGACTTTTTAACACAGCTATGCACCTCTTTACCTTTGCTTATCATTTTTATGTTAAAGATGGGTTTCTCTAGTTTCAAACAAAACCAAAATTGCTGAATTCCATTGTGAAATGATTTTTGTACGAATTTTCGATCTCAGACTATAAAAACTGCGAAACTGCATTGTCTGAAAAACGGGATTCCTGTTCTGTTTTTGATGAGTCTTTTGAACATAGCTAAAAGCCTTAATGTATTTTCTTATAATTCTTATATGTCAGCTTATCCTTTCTAGTTTCTAATGAGCCAAGAATCACTCATTTTCATTGTGTAACGAAGCCTATACAAATTTCCAAAGACAGACTATCCAAACTGAAATTTCAGAAATCATTTAGAAATCTTACCATTTCAAGTTCTATAATTGCTAAAACGCTATGATGAATATTTATTTCTTGCAAATGGTTTGAAATGATGTTAAAAATATTTTATTAGGATTTGTCAGGCCTTAATTGGCTCCCGTCTACGGACGGTTACCCGGAAGACTGTCACTGGACAATATTGGCTGGTGTCCGACCACCTGACATATTGGACACTGGTCAATAAAACAATGGCTTGGGCCATTTAGTTCATAAAGAAATTTTTATAAAAAATTGTAACTGTTTACATTTCTAATAAGGTTCCTCCGTGTAAGATTTGTGTTGATTATTTTAAAACTGATGCTCTTATCTAAATAAGCTTATCATTTTTACAAATTCGATATTAATCGTCTTAACCCCTACTGAGTTAATAGCTCACCCTTCTGTTTTTTTCTCCCCTGCAAAGTACGAAGTGAAGCTGCAATAGTAAGTCGGGCGAGCTTACGATAGACTTAAAGCGCTAGAGAAGTTAGTAGGTTTAACTTGTTATGATATGTATATCACCGGTGTCGGGATGTTTAAATTGCAAATGTTTATATATGTTTCTTTGTTTAAATACTTTAAATGGATGCCTTTGGATTTTAACTTATGGTTATTTGCCACATCTCATAAAGTGTTGAATGTAATTATACATAACGTTTTAATACTTTTGTTTTAGGTATGATTGTTGCATTAAAAATGAAAATTGATTTTTGTTTTAGGTATGATTGTTGCATTAAAAATGAAAATTGATTCTGATCTCTTTAATTTATGTTGCTTTATAAAAAAATCAAGTCTTTATATTGTTTACTCTTCGAGTAACATATCGGAGGTTCAACCTCGCTAGTGGGTTGAAAGCCAGCCCATTAGGATGGAAATTTTCCGGTCTGTACAAATATAGTGGTAAAAAGGGTTGATTCTCGAACTTGTGAATATTTGATTTTTAGATCTGATATTTAATGAATAAAAATAAAGAATATTAGAACTAATTTGATTTAAAACAGGCGAGAAGAACTAGGGTTTGAGATTCCACTATTAACCAATAACTTAAGTGATAAAATCGTGCAATTCTTGTATTTAGTTAAATCAAAATATTGCCGAGGCTAGGTTTCTGAGAAAATAGTTGTAAATCATAAGCATGAGACATCAAGAGTTTAAAACCAAGCATGATCCATCAAAAGAAAACACAACTACTTGAGAAAAACCATTTTTTTTCAATTTAATTCAAAGCAATTAATAAATAAAATAGAAGTTATCACTTACTTGTTGGAAAAATAGCTTTCTCCGTCGCCCCAATGATGGTGGTTAGCTCATTGTAATGGAAGCACACTCAAAATAATCTTTCATTGATAAAAAGTGCTTACAATGATTAAAAAGAAGTAGCAAAGACGTTTTGATACGTTTATAAGCGTTAAAATGGATGATTTAGAGTGTTACATGAGAAGGAAAAGAGAACAGAAATAAGGAACGGACCGTGTGTGCAGTAGAAAAAGAACGGATGAAGCAGCTTAAGATACGACAATAGCAGGGACACTACCAGCGACGCTTCTGCTCTGCCGTATGTTCTTCTTCTTCTCTCACAACAGCAGAACTTCTCTTTTCTTCCTGTTTTTTTCTCGGTGATTCTGGCTGCTCCCCCATGGCTTTTCTCTTCGATTCTCTTTGCTTTATATAGCATTGGTAAATCCTAGATACTTCTTAACCGATAAGGACTCCAAAACTTATCCACATCATACTTTAAATCCCTTTAACTAATTCCCGGGTGAAAAATGATTCACCGGCAAATATCTTGATTGTCAACCATTTTTTTTCGGCATAATTAATCCTACTTGACGTGTTTTGTTATCTTTTGAGTGTTTGAACAATTTGAGATACCAAGAACACGATTAAAATCCTCAAAAATCGGTTAACAAAATTAAACAAAATCTGCAACCAAAGTCTTCCTGCCATTTTCTGTTTCAAATTTAAAGAAGGGGGTGCCCCAAATCCAAGAGTTTTGGTGCCTTTATCAATTCTCCACGGGTGCCTTTATCACTTTTCGAACCGATTTTTGCCAAATTATTTATTTCTCAAAAAATACCTACAAAGACATAAAAAGACATAATAAGTACAAAATCGTACACTATCAAAATAGATAATCGAGCACAATTAGACATAAAAATGTGTCTATCAAATACCCCCAAACTTACTATTTGCTAGTCATTGAGCAAATCTAGTAAAATAAAATCCTAACTCACTTTCGCAGGAATCGCGACTATATTTAGCATATGTAATAAGCCATTAAACCCCTAGGTGTCCCTAGTGGACAAGTTTTGTCTCGTGAGAGTTTACAAGAGGTATTCCCACAAAACCTTTACTCCAAATTTTAGCGACTCGCGAACGATTAAGGATAGACACTAAACAAGCTATTTAGTTGGCTTACTCAATTCTTAGGCTATGGGAATCATTACCCTATATGAGCCCAATTCTTGTACACGAATGTTTACTCAAGCATACTAAAATTCATATATAAGACAACAGAGCTCTACTCAGATAATCGTTCAACCACAAGTTTCAGAATCTATCACAGTTCAATCACATGAAAAGAATTAAAACATGAACATGGAAAATATGAAGGTTGCAAATGTTGACTAAGGTGAACGGTATTTCCCATATCTGTCTGAAGGTCATTGCCAGGATGGAACCTAATGAATTGAGATACGCACCCACTGTTCTTAAATCTAAATACTAATATCAATTCAACTGGTATATACACGGGATCCCATGGATCCTGCGTTCCATACTTGCTTAGGCGACGGAGACAGGGAGAACACACATAAATTTCTATCAAAGTGTCAATATCCATATTTTTTTGAAAAAATAAAATAAAATGCAATAATGGGCCTTGATCTCAAAATACTCTATTTCATCCTGATGCCAATAACAATTTGATGCTGAGCCCCACCAAATAACTTAGAGAAACACAAAATTGCAAAAGTAAAAACAGAAAGTGATATGGTAGAGATAGACTCCGAGATGTGGTGAAAACTATCATGTTATTTCTAACACATGAACTCTGTCCTTTTATGAATAAACCATTTCGCTGGGCACACCAATTCCTATAGAAAAAGAGCTAAGTTTCCATCTACCTAGAATGGTTAGTGTCATCCTGAAGTGTTCACAAGCTTCTAAATTCTAGAGCTTTATTATTTCACTAAAAAGTTTCTCCCTTACCCCTAAACTTAAATCAAACAGTGTCCTCAATGTTTCTAAAGATGAATGATTAAAAACATAAACAAGGAGAAACTATTACCAATCGAAGGAAAAGAGCTAAGGAAAGATATTACCGTGTTTCATGAGCATAGGTTACCTCCCAAGAAGTGCTAAGTTTAAAGTCTTGAACCATACTAAGAGAGAATTAGTCACCTCATAAAATCATATAGCAATAAAAGAACAACAGTGGGTCATCTGAATCAAATAGGGTTATCCAAAATAAAAGAAAACTGCAACATGCCAAGAAAATGAACAAACCGAGCACACTCTTACCTAGTTTTCTATTTAAGAAAACTACTTCCAGCTGTGGTTCAGGTTCTATAAAAGGGTCTAGATAAAATATTTGCATAGGCTTTATTTCCCTGTAGGAAAAATCAACAAGATACGGTTGTAAAGTTTGGAATATCTCAACTAAAAACTTAAAAGCACATAATAATAAACTGAATAATTGTGAATCCTCAAAGTCAATCGGATTTGACTCACACACCTGACTACAATGAAGGTGGTCATTCTTAAACAAATGCGTCGATTCTAATTTCCTAAAGTAATTAGGCTTAGTCTCAAAACTTAATAAGTGGCGCATTTGAAATCTAACGTTCCCACATATGGAAGAAAATATTTTAGTGGGAAAACAAACTCAATCTTGGTATTATTTCCTAGGTAAACCACATCGACCAGAGGATGGGCTTCTGACAACTGAATTTTTTTCTGAACATTAAGAGGATCAGGGAATCTAGTTCGAAGATGATCTTGTAAAATTGTAGAGGTGCATATGTCAAGTCCCAAGTTAGGGACCTTTCTAAGAGATAAAGGTAAAGAACATGGAGAGTGATACTCACCCCCAAACTTAGAGTTTTCAGTGTCTCTAGATAGACTAATCACAATTTCCCTAATTTCTAGATCGTCAGATTCCCGAAAATGGTCAATTGCTTCTTCTTAATTATGATCAGGTGGTTCAGAATCTAACAAAGTATTCATCTCATTAATAACACTATCATTATCAATATCAAATCTAAAGTGGGCTAGACATTTCTCTAATGTATCTTCTAACAAAGTGTTTGGTAATGACTTCTGAACTAATGTTCCTATCATGTTCAACTCTTCAATGCACGTGTCATCTATCTCAGGTGGTTGGTTACTAATATTGAAAATATTCAACTCAATAATCATATTACCAAAAGATAAGTTCATAATACCATTTTGACAGTTAATGATTGCATTAGTTATAGCTAAAAATGGGCGACCTAATTTCATAGGTATCTGATTCTATGGGTCAGAGACAAGTTGGGTATCAAGGAAAACAAAATCTACTGGATAAATAAACTTATCGGCCTCAATAAGAATATCCTATATGATACCACGAGGAATTTTCACAGACCTATCAGGTAATTGCTTCAAATCACCAAGTCCTAGTCGGAGGTACACATGGTACTGAAGTAAGTTCACACTGGCTCCTAAGTCAAGTAACGCTTTCTCAACACGGTAGTTACCTATTGTGCAAGAAATTATTGGGGAACCTGGGTCTTTGTACTTAGGAGTTGTATTGTTCTGGATAATTGAACTCACAAGACTAGCTAAAAAGGCTTTCTTTGGTACACTAAGCTTTTGCTTTCACGTACAAATATCCTTAAGGAACTTGGAATAAGCAAGAATCTTCCTAATTGCATCTAATAATGGAAAGTTGATCGTGACTTGCTTAAAAACCTTCAATATATCATTAAAGTTGGATTCCTTCCTAGTTGGTATTAGAAGTTGTGGGAATAGGGTTTTGGGAACAAAATCGGGTTCATCAGGAATCACATTGGACTTTTTAGAGGCTTTATCAGTCTCTTCGGCTATAGACTCAGAAGGGTGAACTACAACATGTTCACTATCGGGCAAGGTTACCTTATTGTCTACTACTCTACCACTTCTAAGGGTTTTAATTGAATTCACATGGTTAGAAGATAACTCATGAACTCCTCTAGGGTTGGGTTATGTTTGAATAGGGAACTTGCCTTTTTCTCTGTATCCCAAAGACTCAGCGATTTGACCAACCTAGTTTTCTAAATTGGAAATTGCCTGACTGTTAGCCTGAACAATTTTTTGATTTTATATTAAACTTTGATTGACATACTGCTGAAACTCTTTACTGTTCTGATGTAACTCCTTAGTGCTCTGAGCTAATGCGGCGACCGTATCGGCTAAACTCATGACCGTCTTTTCTAACGGATTCTGAAATTATGTTGTATCAAAAGAATTCTTAGTATAACCAAAACCTGGGGGAACCTGAGGGTTACTAGTCTGACCTTGATTTTGTCTCTTAGACCAAGAAAAATTTGGATGGTTTCTCCAATCAGGGTTATAGGTTTCTGAATATGGTCAAACTTCTGACCGTTATCATATGTAGTGTTATTGTAAAGAGCATGAGCTTGATCTTCAACAGTCTGTCCTTCCCAATATGACTTGGATTCTATTCCACAACCAGATTGACTTAATTCTAAGGCTTCTAACCTTTTTGTTATAGCTGCAAATTTGGCATCTGATTCAAGAATTCTATCTAATCTATTGATATTACCTCTGCTCAGTAGAATTTTTCTCTGGGTTCCTTACTACATTCCCATTGATGGGTCTTTTCGATAATTTCATGCAAAAATTTCATTGCCTCGTTAAAAGTTTTACTCTCTAAATTCCCTGAACACAATAACTCAACCATGATCGTTTTTGGATAATCTATCCCTTCATAAAGGATCTGGACTAGTCTTTGTTCTTCTAAACCGTGTTGGGGACATTGTGTTACTAATTCGTTGAACCTTTCCACGTATCAATACAAAGAATCTCCTTCTTGTTGCCCAAATGTGGAAATTTCTTGCCTAAGAAATGATATTTTGTGTCTATGGAAATTTAGATAAAAAGGCATCGGTAAGTTCTTCATATGTCTCGATGGATTCAGATGACAAACTATATAACCAAGATTTAGCCTTGTCTCTTAGGGAAAAAGGAACTAACCTAAGTTTCAAAGCTTCATCGGACATATTGTGAATTCTTAGGGGACTACATATTTATTCAAAATCCCTAATGTGAAAGTAAGGGTTTTCATTTTCTTTTCCTAATAAGAGTAGGAGCATTTGTATGGTCCCATGTTTCAACTCATAGTTTGCTTGAGTTTCAGCTAACTTAATAGCTGATGGACGAGAAGTCCTAGTCGGATTCAACAAAGCTTTTAAAGTTGTCATTGCCGAAACTATCAAAGGAATAACTTCTTCATACAAAGTCAAGTTTTCAAAATCAAGAACAAGGCCCTCAAAAGAAGAGTCTTCGAGTTTCTCGTTTCCAGGGACAAAACTACTAGGCTTGTCACTAATTAAGCGACCTAGAGCATCTCTTTTCCAATTCCGCTTGAAGAGCAGTCTTGGCATACACTAAATAAAAACTAAAATAAATAAATCCTAAACGGAAGGAAATTCTAACAATCACAAGCAAGACTGACTCAACCAAATCAAACCTATTGAATCTAGCAAACAAAAAGCATGATGGCTCCACTTAGATTGTTTCTAGACCAGCTTCTATTCTTTCAAAAGGTAACTAGTTGCAATTTTAGCAAACCTCTTGGAACGGTCTGAATTAGATCAAGAAGAAAAGAAACAAGATAAGCTTTAAGGAGCTTTGATAACCATGTCTCTTTGGCACTTTTCCATGGGTTACAAGACGGCTCTAATCAACTTAAAATAATCTTCTTGAACTTCAAGTTCTGCTAAAAAAAACAATACAGTCCTTTTGAATGAGTTTCCCATAAGATCGTTACCCTATCGGTCTCTTTCTAGTCAAAACTTTAAGGTTTAGGTTCGCATTTGGTAACGTGTTCCTAAAGCGTGCAAGAAGGAAACGATGATGAAATCCGAGTCCTTATCTTGAAACTTGCGTATTTGATTCATTTCTTCAAGTACTTGATTAATAGGGTCAACCCTATTTTGTGACTCTCCTTCATGTGGTTGGTTAATTGATTGATTAACTTGAATATTTGACTGAGCATCCAAGGGTTGTGGTCCTTGGGATTCTTCTATTATTTCTCTTTCTGGAAGAGTCTCTATTGTCTGGTTTCCCAAATTTCTTATATCACCATCTTGTTCTTGCACGATTCTATTTGCAACTGTTTCCATTTACGTACTTTCTTTTGTAATATTATCATATCTTCTTTCTTCAATCTTGTGCTGTCGTAGAAGTTTCTTTGTCAATGTTCTAACAAGAGTTCAGATAATGAGATATGTGTTTCATAGAACTTTAACATCCATAATATATATATATATATATATATATATATATATGTGTGAAACCATTTGATTGATAGAAACATTTTAGCTAAAATTGAATTTACCACATAATATCTAGATAACTTACCCGTTTAACTCAGATTTTATAAGTTCATCAAATCATTTTTTTGCGAACATATTAGAAGCAAGTTCAGGAATTTAATTCAAGTTTTATTTTCTTGTTTTAACAAGAATCAAAACTAGATAATTTTAGTTCAATTTTAATTCATTCAAACAATTGAATGCGAGATACATAAATTTAATGGTTTCACGCTTAATTCCTTGGGAAAATCATTACAAAACATAATATATTGGTGGAAGTTTATGAAGAAAGTTTTCAAACCCATGATTAATAGAACATATAAGGTAATCAAAAAATATTAATATAAAATAGTAGGTATTAGTCAAAGAAGTATTGTATATGATCATATCAGTTAATTCCATATAAACATCAGTTGAGAAGTTTTTGAAGAAAAACTATATGTATACTTTTGAAATATCATTTAAAAATAAACTAACTCATAATCTAAAATAAGGGGTTTCATAGGTAAAAAAATTTAAGGTATTAAAAATAAAGATTTGGACAAGTAGAATAAATTCTTATACTCATCCCTGTTTCTAACGCTAAATTGTGATTACGAAAAATCTAGTGTCTTTGGATCACAACCATCAAAGTCAAAAACATAG
>JAJJMC010007169.1:80206-99992 GCA_023531435.1 Papaver californicum | reverse complement strand
CAGTCTTTGGAACGAAGTGTATCCCATAAGACTTATTTTTATTTCCCACAAGACTTGATTTGTGTATTTTGTATTTCCCTTAGTGTCTCGCTTAGTATCCCGCACTTCCTTTGCGGATTTGTACTCAAGTTGTTGTTTTTTGGATTTGGATGAACGTTGCGGTCTTATTAGAATTATGACATGTTTGACATGTGGCCATCGAAAAGTGACTTGTCATACTTTACTTTTTTTTGTTCTGCAACTTGTACAACTGAGACGTCTCTCTCATGCATCGATGTATGGCTGTTCCTTTTACTGTGTCAGGCTTTCCCGCAACTTGTGTGTCAGTCATGCAACGAAGCTATTTGTTTCGAGCAGTGTGTCATGCTTTCCCGTAGCTTACGTATCGATCATGCAATGAAGCTGCCTATTTCAGTTTTATGTTAGGATTTTGTTTCAGTGTTTCTCGTTTTATCTTAATCTGATATTCCTCCTATAGTATTTAAACACGTGTAATTAGGGAAACTCATGTCGAAAGGGAATTATCCTTATTCTATTACAGAAATTGTTAAATAGGTTTATTGTCGAGTGATGGTTAAGGGACTCTTTGCAAGGGATCATATAAGTATAGACACACAAAGTACTTACAGTCAGGGGAAAATAAACTTCAAACAAGAAGTCCATGTAGAAAAATAAAAAGTAAAACAAAAACAAGGCACATAGGAAAAAAGAACTCGTACATATTGTAAATAGGGTCAAAGGATATCTATTAGATGATTTGGAATACAACGACTTACCCGTAAATGATCATAGAATGTCCTTATAATAGGTCGCATCATACCATATCTTGTATCTGACAACATCATTTGCTTGAGTTTTGAAATCTACAAAAAGATCTGATATATATGAAATTCGAACCATCCATAACAAGATGATGGTTGTATCTAAGAGAATAACTGACCTCAAATAGCTTAATTGATGTATCAGCACTTCCAGTTGTAATATATCGTCTATCAGGACTAAATCTTGCCCATCTAGTAACATTCTACAAGATACAACTAGGAAAAGTCACCACAATAATTCTTTTTTATGATATGATAGAAGCAAGTGTTAGCTATGTTTGACAGTATATACAATAACTGACAACTTAACATCTGATATGATTTACAATTTTTTAAGTTGCTGACATATCTTGGTTGGCATGCTATTATGATATAGTATTATACTATTATGTATAATACTAAGCTATAAATCTCTAATTATGCTCCATAAATTGGCAAATGTTGATGGCAATTATTCGGCCCAAATGGTATATGTACCTTATGCTCTGAAACATGTCTAGTTTCGTGTTTCGGAAAACTCTTGGCCTTTTGTATCCTGCATAGTACTGGTGTTGAAAATGAAATGATCATAAGCAATAATGGTGTCAAAAATCTACCACTATTTGAACAAAAAATGGGTGTGATAGAAGAACTGAACGAGAAAAAAGAATATGATTAAAAAGGATTACCTGAAATCAATAGAAGTAATACGAGGTGGGGGGACCAGTCTATATCCAGCAGGTATAGTTGCTGAACCATAATCAAAAAGAGCAGTTGCAGAAGCAATTCCCCTGAATGCCTCACCCCTTTCCACTATAAGTCCCTGTAGATAACTTTAGAACAAATCCAAAGAAATGAAATATGAAAAACATATTAATTTTTAAAGTAAAAAATCAATAAAAATGGAACCTTTGCGACAAGTTCAATAAGCTTTTTTTGAAGGTGATTCCACATTCAATGGTGTCATTGTAGCTGAAGCAACCGCTATAGCAGCCTGTGAGTTCAGATAGATTAGATAAATCAGTAAATTGAAAATTCAATATATGTAAATAGTAAGACCTGATTGTACCTGATTGAGGTTGTTGTCGCAAAGATGTGCGACAATCAAGTCATTAACCCGACGAAGCAACTTCTCATCTTGTAAAATTTGTTATAAACTTGTCTCTATTTGGGAGAAATCCAAAACCCTAATACAATTCCAATATGCTCCTGTTATTCATTTACTACTCTACTACAGATGCAACGGATAATAAAGAAAAGAAAGAAAAAAGATGTTTTGTTCACACTTTAAATATTCCTAGGAGTATCAACTATCAACAACGATAATTACTTAGACTTCGGCTTCCCAACTTTAAATAACAATCCATCAAACTTGAACAAGTTTAAGAAATTAGTTCTTATTAATCAAATTCAACTGCTTAAAACAATATATGGAGGACTCTTATATAGACTTGGGGAAAAACCTTAACTTGCTAGTCAAAAAAGGATGAAAAAAAAAACCCTAAACCGACTCAAACTCTAATTTGCTATTTTTGGAAAATTTTGGTCGACCAAAAGTAATGAAAATAATCATAAAATAAAACTATTTGCACAAACGGCGATCCAAACGGACTCCTAACGGAGAAGCTATTAACAAAACAAAAACATTCCTAAAATAGCAAAAACGCATGTTTGAAGCCCTAAACGATGTAATTTGGCTAAAATATGAACATCATGAAATGAAGTCATTCATGTCTTGATCGTTGTCCCGTTTCCAATCAAAATGGACCCTTCTTGATCTAAATTACGACACTCGGGTCTTTAGCCTCAAAATAGGCTATAGCCTGCTCATCTACATCATTCTCCCGGGGTTGAGAGAAATCCTCCATCGAATTTTTTTGGTGATCATCATAATTATCACCATTATATGGCCTTAAGTGTTTGACATTAAAAACATCAGAAGTCCGGTTATGACTTGGAAACTTTAACTTGTAGGCATTATGATTAATCTTTGCGATAATTTTCAAGGGACCAATCATACGCGCCTTCAGTTTGTTATAATCGCCAATTGGAAAATGAGCCTTTATCAATATTTCTCATACAAAATCTCCTACTGCCAAATCCACAACTGTGCGTTTCTTATTTGCCGCCAACTTGTGAACCTGTTGCAATTGTTGGATATATTATTCGACACGAACTTCAATTCTCTTCAGATCAGGAACATGTGCTAAATCTATTGGTTCTCGTGGATTGTAGCTGTAAACAACCTCGAACGGACTCATACCCAGACTAGGTTAACTGAACGATTAAATACAAATTCATCTTGGCAAATTTTTGATCCCAACTCTTCGAATTATCTTCAACCATACACTTTAGTATATCACCCAGCAGACGATTCACAACTTCTGTTTGGCCATCACTTTGAGGATGATACGCATTACTGAAGTTAAGTCTGTATTAGCTAATTTCCACAAGGTTTTTCATAAATAACTAAGGAATCTTGTGTCTCGATCACTAATAATTGAACATAGCAATCCATGTAGACGATACACTTCATGGAAGAATAATTCATCTTCCTTCAGTGCATTAATAGTCTTCTTGCAAGCAATAAAATGGGATATTTTGGAAAAACGATCAACAACTACAAATACTGAATCATGTCCCCTCTGAGTTCGAGGTAAACCCAATACAAAATCCATGCTCAAATCTGTCCAAGGATGACTTGGAATTTTCAATGGCATGTACAACCCTGCATTAGTTTCTTTTCCTTTTGAAACTTGATAGATTCGACATCTATTCACGAATTTAACAACTTCACGCCTAATTGTTGGCCAGTAATATGACTTCGAAACAAGTTGGAAAGTCTTATCTCTTCTCATGTGCCCCTCGTCATGTAACTCCTTAATAATCTTCAATCAGAGACTAGAATCAGGAATACACAATTGGTTACATTTGAAGAGAAATCATTCATGGATAAAGTAATCACTTTGTTTTCCTGAACTGATATCATCCACAATCTCGGTAAAATTTGGATCGGTTAGAATATGGTCAAAATATGAATCAAAAATCTATTACCTCATTTCGCATGGTGTTGACTATCATATTCCTTCGGCTTAAGGCATCAACAACTTGATTCTGCGACCCAGCTTTGTGCTTTAGTACAAAAGTGAACTCTTGCAAATAACCATCCCACTTAGCATGTCTAGAAGAAAGCTTCCCTTGACTTTTGATGTGCTTCAAAGAATCATGATCTGAAAATATAATGAACTCGTTATGAATTAGATAGTGACGTCAATGCTTCAAAGCTTGAACTATAGCATAAAAATCCACATCGTAAGTACTATAGTTGAGCTTAGCACCATTTAACTTCTCACTGAAATTCACTACAACTCGTTCTTCCTGACTCAAGACAACTCCAATTCCCACCTTCGATGCATCACAGTGTAGTTCAAATGGCTTGCTGAAATTAGGTAACACCAACAGTGGTGCAGTAATCAACTTTTTCTTGACAGCTTCAAAGGCTTCGTCAGCTTCCTCAGACCATGAAAACTTTCCTCCTTTCACGCATTCAGTAATGGGTGCCATAATGGTGCTGAAGTGGGGAATAAAGCGTCGGTAAAAAGAAGCGAAACCATGGAAACTCCTTACCTCGTGTAATATTGTAGTTGTAGTCTAATTTCTCACAGCTTCAACCTTGGACTAATCTACCTTGATTCCATCATTGGTGACGACATAACCGAGAAGTAGAACTCGATCTGTCATGAATGGATATTTTTTGATGGCCGCAAATAATTTCTCCCTGCTTAGAAATGAGAGCACTTCTCGAAGATGTTGAACATGCAAGTCCACATTAGCAGTATAAAGAAGAATATCATTGAAATAAACAACCACAAAAGTATCGATAAAGGGTCTGAGTACTTGATTCATGATACACATGAATGTACTTGGCGCATTGGTCAACCCGAATGGAATAACCAGCCACTCATATAATCCTTCTCGAGTTTTGTAAGCAGTCTTCTGATAGACACATTTTTCTGTCTAATTTGCTCTCAACTTTTATAATGTTGGAACTCATTTTATACTAATATTGTGTTTCTTATGTAATTGTAGGTACTTTTGGAGAAATAACATTTGGGAAAAATTGGCTCGAAAAGTGATGTTTAGACCCCCCACGATTTTTTTACTAAAGGCACCCTTATTTTGGATTAGGGAACCCTCCCAAAATTAATAAAGGCACCCATGGAGTGTTTAAAGGCACCCACCTTCATTTTCAAAATTCAAATACAAAATTTAGGCGGGAGAATTGTATTTTATTTCTGCATGAGTATTTTACGTAATTTTCATGAGATTTTCTGGATTAAAGACAAGATTATATCTGCCTTTATATGCAACACATAACCTCTCATGAAATCTAGCAGAATCTCTGCATGATTCTCAATAAAATAAGGAACACAATCTCGAGATATTTTCTCAATATTGTTTACTGATGAGATGTGTATTCTGTGAGATATTATACTCGGAAGAAAATCAAGAAATAATCAACAATATATTCTTGAGTTATTACATGGTAGCAAAATAATTCAAAAAGAAGAAAAAAAATCATCGGGATTATTCTCCATTAAAATAAAATCTTGTTGAGAATTAAAGAGGGATTTGGAGGTGTTATGAGGCTATAAAAAGAGGTGTCGAGTATCATAAAAAGGGGGGAGCTTAGGGGTAGGTTCAAAGAGGCAGAGAAGCTCGAGAAAAAAATCCAGAAATCCTGCTGTTGCTGGTGCACTAAGAACATGATTAGGTGACGGAAGCTTCAACCAAAAGGCGACGGAATCTTCATCCAGTTTGTAATAGAATCTTCATCCAGTTTGCAATGATTATTTCAAATCAGCAACATTTGTTTTCAGAGCCTCTATGACAGTGAATCTGTAACGTATATAATCGTTGCAAATTCACTGTTTAGTTTATTTTTAACATTTTTCATCATTTGTATACATCTTGAGCAATGAATTGTTACTCTAAGCAAGTGATAAATATGAGGAGCTAAACCCCATCTCTGAGGCGACGATGGAAGCTATTTTTTCCAAAAATTATGTGCTAATGTTTATTTAATTATTTTATGCAATTATTTTATGATTATTTGCCTTAATTAAAAATTGATTTAATAATTTTTATAGAGCAATTGTGATTTTGTTAGATGGTATATACTTTTCCCAGGTTTTAGATATTCCATGCTTTTGTTATACAATTGTTACTTTAAGAATTTACTTATTGCAACATTTTAAAATCTAATTAAAAGTTAGAATTGCATAATTATAATTATTGGATTTAATCATTATAAAAGTTGGAAAAATAGTCAAAACCTAGCCTCAGTTTTCTCTTAACTTTGTTATGAACATTATTTTCATATTTTGTATATATTTTTAGTTTAAAATTAATTTATTAAAATCTAAAATCAGTCTTCACAAGTTCGAGAGAACGACACTCTATTTACCACTATTAAAAACTATATCTTCCACTCATCACCTTCACGAATTCTGACCTGATGGTACCCACTCTTCAAGTCGTATTTGCTAAACACCTTTGCTCCACACAACTAATCTAACAACTCATCCAATATAGGAATTGGAAAACGCTATTTGGCTGTGATTTTGTTGAAGGCTCGACTGTCAAATCATATTCTCCACGTTCCATCTTTCTTTGGAATCAACAAGGCTGGTACTGTACAAGGACTTAGACTCTATCGGATCAATCCTTTTTGTAGCAAATATTACACTTGAAGACGAAGTTCTTCATGCTCCTTAGGAATCATTCTGTAATGCACTTTATTCGGCAACCTTGATCCAGGAACGAGATCAATACGATATTGTATATACCGTAGAGGTGGTCCCATAAATTCCTTAATTAACGGTTGAGCTGCAATGTGAATACTACTTTCATCCTGTTGTTCTTCTTTTCCCATCAACACATACAATTTACCTGCATCTTCTACCTCATTTTCAAACTGCTTAATTGACAAGAGATTGGTAGCTTCTTCAGTAGATGGTGTAGGTGCAATCTCTTTACTGGGTACAAGTACTATATGTACGTCGTTCCATAAAAAATTGTATGTACTCTTATACCTGTCATGACTACTTTTCTTGTCAAACTCCCATGGACGACCCGATAAAAAGTGACAAACATCCATACTAGTGACGTCATACCATATTTTATCTTTATATTTGTTACCAATTGAAAAATAAATCAAGTAACGTTTGTTTACTTTTACCTCATTCCATTTCTTAAACCAAGAAAGCTTGTATGAAAGTGGATGTGCCTTGGTTTATAGCTTGATCGTTTCACGACCTCTTCATCAACAATATTCTTGCAACTTCCAGTATCAATAACTAAACGACAAACTTTTCATTCGATCGTACATGTCGACTGGAATATATTGTTATGCAACTAGTTGTCACCATCATGTTTACTTGGAGTGAGACATCTTATTCTTACTATAAATTTCACTTCTTTATCTCCTTGGCAAGAAAAGTGACAAACATCCATGAAAGCATTCCTATTTGTAGCTTACCCGAGGATGCTTTGCTTGGCTTTGATGCTTGCTCGATGTTGGCTTTGTCCCTTACCAATGATGCATGCAAGAGAAGGCGGCATCATTTGGCCAATAATTATTTGCGCCACTTGAGTAAGTCCCATGGACTTTAATACTCGGCGTTCATGGCTTAGCCTTGCGAGACGGGACGGAACTCAATTATTCACGCACAACATGTTCATTTGAAGCTTATTCGAGAATGCTTTGCAACGGCTTTGGAAAAAAATCTTCCTTTTTGGCTTTGGGAAGTCAATGGATGTCAACTACTATTCTTATGCTTATTTGTAGAAATGCGAATGTTGTATATATAAGGGGACGTTGGATGAAAATATGAAAGCATTCTTATTTGTAGCTTACGCGAGGATGCTTCGCTTGGCTTTGATGCTTACCTAAGAAAGCTTCATTTTCAGCTTTGATGCTTACCCGTTGGCTTTGACCCTTACTCGATGACGCACGCAAGAGAAGGCTTTGTCGCAACGGATTCGACAATATTTTTTTGTCCTTTTCCCGAGAAAACTTTATTTGGCTTTGTCGCTTGGATTTGGAAAGAAAGCTTTGTCGCTTGGCTTTGACCCTTACCCGATGACGCACATAAGAGAATGCAACATCATTTGGCCAATAATTATTTGTGCTACTTGAGTAAGTCGCATGGCCGTTAATACTCGGCGTTGCATAGTTTAGCCTTGCGAGACAGGACGAAACTCTGTTTTTCCCGCACATCGTGTTCATTTGTAGCTTACCCAAGAATACTTTGCAACGACTTTGGCAAGAAATCTTCATTTTCGGCCTTGACACTCAATGGATGTCAATTCCCCTCCACATACCAATTTGTAGAAATGCGATTAGTACATATATAGGAAGGAGACGTTGGATGAAAATATGAAAACATTCTTATTTGTAGCTTACTCAAGGATGTTTCGCTTGGATTTGATGCTTACCTAAGAAAGCTTCATTTTCGGCTTTAATGCATACTCGATTTTTGGATTTGACACTTACCCGATGACGCACGCAAGAGAAGGTTTTGTCGCAACAGCTTTGGGAAGAAAGCTTTGTCCCTTGCCCGAGAAAGTTTTATTTGGATTTGTCGCTTGGCTTTAGAAAGAAAGCTTTGTCGCTTGGCTTTGATGCTTACCCTATATTTGGCTTTGACCCTTACCCAATGACGTACGTAAAATAAGGCGGCATCATTTGGACAATAATTATTTGGGCCACTGTAGTAAGTCCCATGGACGTGGATACTCGGCGTTGCATGTCTTAGCCTTACGAGACGGGACGAAACTCAGTTTTTCACGCACAACGTGTTCATTTGTAGCTTACTCAACAATGCTTTTCAACGGATTTGAATCGCACTTCCCGTTGCTCAGATGATTCATGATAACTTGACGGATCGCACAACCTTTATGCTGGCGGCACATCATTCAAATTTCAGCCCTATCAAATTTTGATGGTAGGATAGTGGCCTATTATGGTAGTGACGGGTGACGAAGAATTAAGGTTCGATTCCAGAGAGGGAGCCTGAGAAACGGCTACCACATCCAAGGAAGGTAGCATGCGCACAAATTACCCAATCCTAACACAGAGAGGTAGTGACAGTAAAAAAAATACCGGGCTCTTCGAGTCTGGTAATTGGAATAAGTACAATTTAAATCCCTAAATGACGACCCATTAGAGGGAAAGTCTGGTGCCATCAGCCGCGGTAATTCCATCTCTAATAACGTATATTTAAGTTGTTGCATTTAAAAAGCTCGTAGTTGGACTTTGGGTTGGGACCTCCGATACTCCCTTTTGGGTGTGCACTGTTCGTCTCGTCCCTTCTACTGGTGATGCATTCCTATCCTTAATTGGTCAGGTAATTCCTCTGGTGTTTTACTTTGAAGAAATTAGAGTGCTCAAAGCAAGAAGTCAACATCCAAGCATATTTGGACGTTTCTTAGCCAACGTCCAAATATGCCATAGCCCACTCCAACAGTCAACATCCAAGCAACTTACAACCAACTGACTTTGTCTGTTTCACGTCTGTTTTGTGGCATACTTTGTCTCCCCACTTTCTTGTTTCACACGATCAACAACATTCAAGCCTATCCTACTACCCTCTCACTTCATGTACAGACCATACCATACTCTGCCTTCTTTACTTTTTCTTCATGTTCTTTCACTTCTTTAGTCTAGCCAACGTCCACTCATAGAAGAGAATACCCTTTCTATCTCTTTAGACGGTCAACTTTTCACTAGTTCCCAACACCTAAGTCTACGCCTCCACCTGAATGACTACCTACTTATTTTGTATACCCAACAACAGAAACTCACTCTTACATCCGCATTGCATGTACACCAACTTCTGTATTATGTTGTCCACCTCCAAAAGAAGACCTAGAATCCAAATCTACTCCCTACTTCTCTAGCTCTTACCTCTTTTCCATCGTTCCATACAACCATACCATAACAGAAAATTCACAAGGAAAGGTCTTTGTCTCATATTCCCTTTCTTCCCCCAATCGTACCCTAGGCATTTCTTCTAGCCGCACCTTCCTATTGGCCACATGATGCATCCACCAATAGACAATCACGCCCGTCCAATTCATATGAGCAAGCTCTTTCAAGCCGGGAATTTTTGTCTTTCCAATTTCATACCAATTCAGTCCATTTAGCCATCATAATTGTATCGTCGGGTTTTTCGATGTATCGCCTATAAAAACATAAAAATACATTATTAATATAAATTAAAGTACTAGAAAATATAAACTATGAGATAAAAATATATAAATTTAAGTCCTTATCATGTGCATGAGCGAATGCACATGTAAACGCGATGTAGCCTATACAGACTAGGTTTTGCTTTTCCTTGGTCTTGCAACAAAGTTGGAATCGATGTTTACTTTGCGATAGTGATGCACAAGCTAGTCCATACCTTACGAAAGTCCTTCAGCCTATGCGTACTAGGATTTGCTTGGCTTTAGCCTTGCAACAATGTTGGAATCGGTGTTAGCTATGCCTTAATAGGCTTAAGTTGTTGGTCCCTTTCGAATTAACCCTTTGATGAAATACGGTCATACTTGATCCCATCAAGGTACGGGTTGGGTACGTGGGAAGCGACAATGCAATGCATTAAGGTGCAGCACCTTGTCGCTCATATCATCTAATTTGGGAGATGATTGCGACATTATGGCAACTCAAATCATCTAGCTCGGCAATGCTGAGCAAGAGATAATTGTTGCCACACTTGATTAGGTAGTTGCAACTTCATTTGATGGATTGTTCATACTTCCTTGGAACCCTCGCGGTATGGAATGGCATGTTCCTAGATGTTGCACCCTTGGCAAGAGCAAGATAAGTGCAGGCTCCAGTGCATGGTCGAAGAAAAATTGATGAAGCGAAACCTTAGGCTTGAAATAGCCTAGGTATTGGTCCAAGGCACGAGTTAGGCCTGGATAATAATTGGAATTATAGAATGCTTTCCAAAGGCAACCCCGTTAGCTTGTATAGCTTTCAACCCTTGGTATAACGAGAGTAAGTTAAAATGGTATGCTAGTCGAAGGCATTCATCATGGGCTTTAATGGCATTGCACCCTTTGTAGGTCAAGAATGAGTTGAAACGATGTGAAGACTGCGGTTTAAGTACCATGCTTGCAAATCATGTTTGGAAAAAGGCAAATACGCCTGGAACGGTATAAACGTAGCTTGAATGATGTGGGAACTACGTTTCGAGTATAATGCTTACAAGAGAGGCTTGGAAAATAAAAATTTACCTGCACTTTCCAGCGAGAAGTTAGGCTTTAAGAGGCAGGTTACACTCTTTAAACTCACGCATCGGGGAGTTCTGCCCTGCGCCGCGCAGCGCGAGGTAGGCGGAATTTTTAGGTCCGTGACATAGTAAGGATTGACAGACTGAGATTTCTTTCTTGATTCCATAGGTGGTGGTGCATGGCCGTTCTTAGTTGGTGGAACGATTTTTATGGTTAATTTCGTTAACGAACGAGACCTCAGCCTGCTAACTAGCTATGTGGAGGATTCCCTCCACGACCAGCTTCTTAGAGAGACTATGGCCGTTTAGGCTATGAAAGTTTGAGGTAATAACAGGTTTGTGATGCCCTTAGATGTTCTAGGCCGCACACGCGCTATACTGATGTATTCAACGAGTATATAGCCTTGGCCGACATGCCCAGGTAATCTTCAAAAATTTCATCATGACTGGGATAGATCATTGCAATTGTTGGTATTAAACGAGGAATTCCTAGTAAGCATGAGTCATCAGCTCACGTTGACTACGTCCCTGCCTTTTGTACACACCGCCCGTCGCTCATACCGATTGAATGGTCCGGTGAAGTGTTCAGATCGTAGAGATGCGGTCGGTTCGCCGTCGGTGACGTCGCGAGAAGTCCACTGAACCTTATCATTTAGAGGAAGGAGAATTCATAACAAGGTTTCCGGAGGTGAATCTGCGGAAGGATCATTGTCGAAACCTGCTCAGCAGCACAACCTGTGAACACGTGAATCCAAGTTTAGTAGTAATGTAAGTGGGGAAATATCTCCTTTGCTCTAACGCTCGGCCGGGGAGTCGGTTCACGCCCTTTCTTCGTGCCGAAAAACGAACCCAAGGCACGACAAACGCCAAAGAAAAATCAAACGGACACTAGCACGTCTCTCCTCTTTCTCCTTCCCCGGTGGGAGAAATGCAGCGTAAGGAGTAGCGAGATCCGATCTTTGAACGAGTCTCGGCTATGGATATCCCGTCTCTCACATTGATGAAGAACATAGCGAAATGTGATACTTGGTGTGAATTTCATAATCCCGTGAACCATCGAGTTTTTGAATGCAAGTTACGCCATAAGCCTTCAGGCTGAGGGCACGCTTGCCTAGGCTTCACGCACCGAGTCACCCTCTTCTACTTTTGTCCTTGCGCCTTCTGGTGACATTGATATCAGATAGTGGATGAGGGCGGAGATTGAACCCCCATGTCTTGAAAGTGCGGTCGGTCTAAATAAAAGCCCTGGGAGACCAACATCATGATTCGTGGTGGTCGGAACTTGTTGTCTTTCTACAATCGTGAAAGCGTGGCCTATTGATCCTTTAGACCTTCGGTATTTGAAGCTAGAGGTGTCAGAAAAGTTACCACAGGGATAACTGGCTTGTGGAAGCCAAACGTTCATAGCGACGTTGATTTTTGATCCTTCGATGTCGGCTCTTCCTATCATTGTGAAACAGAATTCACAAAGTGTTGGATCATTCATCCACTAATAGGGAACGTGAGATGGGTTTAGACCGTCGTGAGACAGGTTAGTCTTACCCTACTGATGACAGTTCCGCGATAGTAACTCAACCTAGTACGAGAGTAACCGTTGATTCACACAATTGGTCATCGCGCTTGGTTAAAAAGCTAGTGGCGCGAAGCTACCGTGTGCAAGATTATGAATGAACGCCTCTAAGCCAGAATCCAGGCTAAAGAAGCGGCCATGTGCCCGTCGCCCGATTGCCGACCTGCAGTAGGGACCTTCAGGTCCCAGAGGCACGTGTCGTGGGTGTAGCCCTCGCAGCGGACGAGCTGCACGGGCCGCCCTTAAGTACTATTGCCACCGAGTGGCGGGTAGAATTCTTTGCAGATGACTTAAATACGCGACGGGGTATTGTAAGTGGCAGAGTGACCTTACTGCCACGATCCACTAAGATTCATCCCCATGTCGCACTAATTCGTCCATCATCTCTATCTTCCAAAAATAATCGTTAACCTAGAATTAATTTGTTTACTCTTTTTTCATATACGTGGATGGTTGATATGGAACACGCATAAGGGGAATATACTCTATACCCCAACGTGAAAACGCGATACTAATGAAGGCCTGAATGCCTTGGAAAATTCTAAGTACACATTAAAGTATTTTTTCCCATACTTGTAAAAATAACATGCTGTTGAAAATAAGTATTTTGGCAATGGTGCTAGTGAAGACCCGGACGGTGCTAGTGAAGACTCTGGAAAAGTATAAGTATATATTGAAATATTTTTTCTCATACTTCTCGAAAATAACTCGCTAATGAAAATTCTTATTTTGGGGATGATGCCGAGAAATGTTCATTTGTCTTAGGCATGCTTTCCGCCCCTAGCGAGAAAGGTTCAGTTGGCCTACAGGCAATTAGCGAGTAAGGTGCATTTGGGTAAGCAGAAAGTTTCATTTGGATTAGCCGCGCTTAGCGAGAAAACAAATTTTCATTGGAGGTGCTAACTAGTAGAAAGCTTGGCATTGGAAAGAAAGCTTTGTCCCTTGGCTTTGGCAAGAAAACTTTGTCCCTTGGCTTTGGCAAGAAAGATTTGTCGCTTGGCTTTGGCAAGAAAGCTTGGCTTTGGCTCAAGAAAGCTTTGTCGCTTGTCTTTGGCTTTGGCAAGAAAGCTTTGTCCCTTGGCTTTTGCAAGAAATATTTATTTAGAGATTGCCGATTGGTAGGCCGAATACCGAAAAAGATGATGTCAATTCAAAGAAAAGAGTTGAAGGAATTATTATCTAGTCGTCATGACCTTTCTAAGCATGAACATACTGAATCTGAGTATGAAAATTTACCGGCCCCAGCGAAAATAGGTCTTCCAATGAAGGATCAAGATGGACCAAGCTCACGACAATTCAAAGCTAAGGTATCTACGTTTCCTTTCCAACAAAATCAAACCCAACATATACACGATGAATATTTGGATAATCTCCCTCTACTCAATATACCATATGTTTTGTCCACCGACGATGTATATGAGGATGGAAATTGTGGTTTCCATGTTGCTTTGAAACAAATTGGAAACTTTAATGAGGCAGCTACCGAGAATATAATCCAATGGCAATATTTAAGAAATAAGATGGTCGTGCATTTATTGGAGGATAAAGATTTTTATATTGAAATGATGAAAAAAGGAGATACACATGGCGAAGAAGAAGGGTTCAAAGAGTTATATACTCGTGTAAAAGTTGAAAAGGGATTGGAGGTGGTCGGATCCAGGTATTTGATGGTAATGCCGATATATGGGTATCTTTTAGCGGATGTATTTAACTGCGTGGTACATTTTTTTTGTCCTCCTTCATCAGCAGTTAGTGTCACATTTACACCCACAAGGACGGTATATGATGATTCGGTCAAGGATAGACGAATCATTATGGCTTTTGTTAATGACAATCATTTTATCGGTTTAACTTTAAAAGATGATTGTCCATTACCTCCATTAGTTAGGTGGTCAGATTACTTCACAACTAACCATTGTAAGGAGTGGTTGAAGTAATACGATTCTAACATGAAACGTTAGGATCGTTTTTTTTTGGAAGTTCAGTACATAGCGTAACTGATTTGAACTAGGATGGTGAATAGTTAATTTTGAATATATATTTTGAATGTATGAATGTATACAAAAAAATATTAATGCAATGTTTTTTTCACACCGACTAATTCATTTTTTGCATGCATTTAATTCCATGAACGTATGATAATCGGTAGATAAAGGAGTAATATATCTACCGATTCCGCCATATTCGGTAGTTTAAATTTTGTACAAACTACCGATTATGCACAAGTTGCCTCAAATTGTAAATCGTAATTTTTTCCGTACTCCTGAAAGCTCATAATCGGTAGTTTAAATAATTCTTAAACTACCGATTATCAGAATAACCCCAAATTCGAAATCTATTTTTTTTTAAATTACAGGCACAATTGGAAGTTTAAGAAAATCTTAAACTATCCCCAATTGGAAATCGAATTATTTTAAAAAAATTTATCATTTTGAACAGGCACAATCGAAAGTTTAAGAAAATCTTAAACTACCGATTATCAGAAATAACCCCAAATTAGAAATCGATTTTTCAAAAAATTTCATCATTTTGTACAGGCACAATCGGAAGTTTAAGAAAATCTTAAACTACCGATTATACCCCAAATTGGAAATCGATTTTTTTTTTAAATTTCAACATTTTGTACAGACACAATCGGAAGTTTAAGAAAATCTTAAACTATCAATTATCAGAAGTAGCCCCAAATTGGAATTCATTTTTTTTTTAAATTTATAACTTTCCTCTTTCACAATCGGTAGGACTTAAAATTTTATATCTACCGATTTTAGCCATAATTGAACTAAACTTTAAATTTTTTTATATTATAATCGGTAGTTTCATGATCAAATTAACCTACCGGTTATACTTTTTTTTGTCCAGGTATCTTCTTGCTAAAATCGGTAGTTAGTGAACATAAATAACTACCGATTGTGGATAATCGGTAGAAAGGGAAATAAATAACTACTGATTGTATGTAATCGGTGGTTTAGAAACATAGTTATCTACTGAATATGCCGTTTTACGTAGTATCTGAAGAAAAACTAGTTCACATAAAGCAAACTTACTACATATTGTTCATTAATCATGTTCAAAAAAGTAAAGAACACCAACTTAAAAGAAAGAAAACACATCATAAAAACACATCATTAATCATAGAAACTTACTTAACATCACTTACTAAATATTGCCAATATTCTTCAGATAACTTGTTCAAACTAACTAAAAACATCCGAAAAGAACGACAGAAAACACATCATAGAATTTCATTAAATTCTTCCACTCCTAGTTACTCTCTTCTTCTTCTTCTTCTTCTTGGTCCTAGTATCATAACCTTTTACTTCCTTTTTCTTCTTCTTCTTCTCCTTGGACCGGTTCACATATTTCTCTCCAAAATTGATAGAATAGTGTTCATTATCAATGTTATCAATTAGATCAACAAGAGCCATCATTGGAAGTTTTCCCATATTCATGCATTCACCTATCTGGTTCGACACAAATGCAATCCTTTTTTCCTTTTTTAGGAAACAACAATAAAACGATTATAATCTAAAATATTAACCCGTAATACTAAAATCTAAAGGAAGTAATGTTACGTACCAGTCTTTCATAGCCCGAGGGTTTGTCTTTGATGATGCACCTATATTCAACAACTTCATTTTTCTCAGTTGTAAATTCAACATCGTTGAGGGGATTGTCAGGATTGTTCAATTCACAGTCAGGATCGTTCATCATTTGTAAATAATCCTGGTTATCCAACATCAATTGACGTACTTCTTCACGAGTAATCCGTCCGTCACGTTCAACATAATTGAGGGGAGAAATAACTTCATCTTCATCCATAAACCTTAATCAAAATTTGAAGAATATATTTTAATGAACAAACCAAAACATAGATTTTTAACTAACTACACATTAACATAATCGGTAGACAAAATTAAGCATAGTCAACCGATTACGCATAATCGGTAGGTCTTTTTCTCAATATACTATCGATTCCATGCAATCGGTAGTATGGGTACACAAAATATCTACCGATTATGATGTTTAACTAAAACATAATAAATAATCAGTAATTAAGTCTATCTTATATCTACCGATTATTATAAATGAAAATCCAAAAACTAATTGCAAGTCTTAATCGGTAGATAAAATTAAAGTGGATCCACCAATTGTTCATGATGTTACGCAGAAATGATAAACTCGAGCCATAATCGGTAGATAAAGTGTATCATATTTCTACCGATTATGCACCGTTTATCTAAAAACTTAAAAGTTCGATGTAACATACCTTTGATGGAGGGTGTTATTGTCGGAATAATTTGACGAATCGATATGAATTTTTTAGGACTCTTCAATTACCATCTTTTTCTTTCCCTTCTTTGATTGTGATGCAAAGCTTTGTGGATCCATTTTTGATGGAGATTGAGAAGAAATGGAAAAGGAAAGAAAGTAGAATAATTGGTAGAAGGGAAGAAATCAATTTGAAAGATAATATTTTCAACTTTTACACTAAGTTCCGTGCAAAATATTTTCAAAAAGTTGATATAAATTTTCAACTTTTTATGTGTACGATATTTTCCGTGTACGAAATTTAACATTGTATACAAGCACAATCGGTAGTTTAAGAAAATATTAAACTACCGATTATAATAAGTCGCCCAAAATTGGAAATCAAAACTTTTATAAAATTTTTGACATTATATACAAGCACAATCGCTAGTTTGAGAAAATCTTAAACTACAGGTTATAATAAGTCGCTCCAAATTGAAATTCGAAATTTTTATAAATTTTTTGACATTATATACAAGCACAATCGGTAGTTTAAGATTTCTTAAACTACCGATTATAATAAGTCGCCCCAAATTGGAAATCGAATTTTTTATAAATTTTTTGACATTATATACAAGTACAATCGGTAGTTTAAGAAAATCTTAAACTTCCGATTATCATAAGTGGCCCCAAATTGGAAATCAAATTTAAAAAAAAAAATTCAACATTTTGTCCAATAAGAATCGGTAGTTTAAGAAATTCTTAAACTACCGATTAACATAAGTGGCCCTAAATTGGAAATCGTTTTTTTTTTAATTTCAACATTTTGTACAATCACAATCGGTAGTTTAAGAAAATCTTAAACTATCGATTATCTTAAGTGGCCCCAAATTGGAAATCAATCTTTTTTTTAAAAAATTCAACATTTTGTACAATCACAATCGGTAGTTTAAGAAAATCAAAAACTACCGATTATGTACTACCCAACCCAACGACTTTTTTTTTTTGAAAAACAAGTCGTTGGTAATAAAACACTATATAAAGAAACTATCCCTTTCAAGGTGATTCTCATTCTCACCTATCCCTTTCAATCTCAATCTCCCCTATCCCTTTCAATCTTATTATCATTCTCACCCGACCCTTTGAAGCACTAAATTGGCTCTTCAATACACTAATGATTAAGATGTGGCCATTATTAGATCGTGGGTTATGATCACAGCGCACGAGGTAGCTCGGGGTCTACATAACTACCGATTGTGCATATGGACACACTACAATTGGTAGTTAGATAAAAATATTAATTTTTCGATTATGTCTAAATCTGGAGACAGGAATATAATCGGTAGTTTAGGTGTAAAAATAACTACCGATTGTGTTCGATGTTTTTGAGTATCACTATCTTGCTAAATCGGAAGTTAAACCCTATACGAAACTACCGATTATCACTAAATTTTTGTCCAGTAACACAATCGGTAGTTTATGACTAAATATAACTACCGATTGTTGATAGACACATTTTAGTGTCTAATTTGCACCTTAATTTCTAGTGAGTTAGTATTCGATTTTGTGTCTATTACGTGTTTTATTGCTTTTGTAGGTACATTAGAAGAATAAAGATTTGTGGAAAAATTGGCTCAAAAAGTGTTCAAAGCACCCGGGAAAATGGATCAAGGCACCCACACTTTGGATTGGGGCACCCCTGGATCGGGTCAACCCATCGGGTCAACCCAGCGGGTCAGCCCAGCGAGCTGGATCGGGCCGAGTCACGGGTCGACTCATCGGACTCGTCTGTTTCACTGGCAGCACAAATCCAACGTAAAATTTGGTTTCTTTTGCTTCCAGATTGTTCCAAATGATAGTAGATAACCCACACAAGTTAGAACAATCGAGAAACAACAAAAAGATCCCGTGAAATCAGTTGAAAAATCATGAACATGGCCGGAATTTGATTTCGATTAGGAATGGGATTTGTGGGCTGTTCTAGAGAGTTCTATTAGGTTTAGAACTCTCTCTAGGGTTTCTACTATCTATAAATACCAAGAGAAGCCAAGAGAATCGAACAAAAAAGCTTAGAGAAGAGTTTAGAGATTTCCGGTCAATATTCCGTCACCGCCGACGAGCTGCTGCTGCACCGGCCGGCGTGTTCTTCATCCATCACTGCCGGAGAAGAAGACTCAGTAACATTTATATGTGTTGCTGATTTGAATTTTCCTGTCGTCTATTGCTTCAAACCATTTGTTGCTTAAACTTTTCTGTAACAGCTGAACCCTCTTCTGTAACGCTTATAAGCGTATCAAATCAGCTGTTACAGCGTTATTCAACCTTGTAATCAATATTTTGAGCAATGAAATCAACTTTTGAGCAAGTTTTCTTCACCATGAGCTAAGTCTATTTACTGGGATGATGGATAAGGTAATTTTCTCAATTTTATGTGATTTAATTATTTTCTAATAATTATTTATAATTCTTTTATCATTAAAATTACATAGTTTTGAATAGTAAAAACGGTTTTCTTTCAACAGTTGTGCTTTTGCTTGATGGATTATGCTTAGTTAATTAATTTTGATAATCCATGCTTGTGATTTACCTCTGTTTGTTAGCATAACAAAACCAATTTTGGCAATTATTTGGGCTTCAATTAAATTAAAAAGAATTATCTGATTAATCACATAGGTTGTTAGAATTACCTGATTCCTGATTCCTGGTACGTTTAAAATTATTTAAAAATCATAGTTAGGTTATTTAGTCTTTTTCTTACTCCTGGAATTTTCTAGAGTTAGTTTAAATCATTATTTTCTAAAATCATCACCTTCACAAGTTCGAGAATCGAACCTTTATTTACCACTTCTAAAATTACATCAATT
>JAJJMC010007169.1:34710-70206 GCA_023531435.1 Papaver californicum | reverse complement strand
GTTCGAGAATCGAACCTTTATTTACCACTTCTAAAATTACATCAATTGTGCATGAAGTTCATGGACAATGAAGAATAAAACCATAATTGGTAGTTAAAACAAACACGAAACTATCGATTATGACATCTTAGCTTTTAGGTTGAGGGTTTTAAAACCTTATTAGTGAAAGGTTTTACAGGAATTATTTGATAAGTAAAAGGATATTTTAATATTTTTACATACCCTAGATGATCCCTTAGCTTCACCTATGGGATTGGGTTAAAAAAATAGCCCCTAATTAGTTTTTGGTGGCCCTCAAATTCACAAGGATATAAAAATATGCAACTAATGCAGATCCCTTAAAAACATATTCAGATTGTGAGATCTACAAGATTACACAAATATTAGAAATTGGTAATAATGTTACAATCTAAAACTGCGAACTGACGAACACCCTAATTGCTCAGTTAATACTTTTTTGTAGGAAGTCACAATCGGGAGATCTTCTATAGATACGGATTTCTTTTCCTCTCTATAAACAATGATCGCGTTTTTTGTCGCCATGTTTAGTTTTTACATTGTGGATTTTTGTTAGAGATAAATGTGTTGGAGAAAATGAATTTTAAACTAAATAGTTTTGGTCTTGGATGCTCACTCATTTCCTTGAGTTAATGAAACTCTTTAGCTTAGTCCCACACTGGGTATTCTAGAGAAGGATGTCCACTATGGGTGGAATGGGGTGGGCAAACAATACATGGGATAACTTATGTAATGGGCTAACCTATGTATTGGGCTTACGAATTATACATCATCTATGATCTATTATCTTACAAGAAATCCTAAACCCTAAAGGTTTCCAAAACCCTAAAGGTTTCCAAAACCCTAAAGGTTTCTTTTCTCATATAAATACAAAACAGTTTTCAGAGTTAAAAATCATCCCAGAAGCGGCTATTATCTTGTATTCTTTTCACCATCTTCAGACTTTGTTTTGCGCTTTTGATTTTTATTTCCCTTCTATCCCTGTTGCTAAGTTCAAGAGTGGGTAGTTTGTATTGTGTTAATACAAGCTATATTGGGTAGTCTTATCCTGGACATATTTTCGTACAATTGGGGTTTAGCATTGTTATTCTCGAGTATACCCGCGAACTAATGTGTTAAGGACAACTTGTTGAACCTGTGATTCTTTCCTCGTAGTTGTCCGTGGTAGAGTTGTTTCAATTCAGTTCTTTATATATATTATTCTGATATATCTAACGCTAATGTTCATTGTTGCAATATTCTAACAATCTTAACACATTATCTTTTATCTCGTAACAATGGGAAAGAACGATGTTGAAAACCCACATAAGTTAAACGGAAAGGATTTTAAGAGATGGCAATCCAAGATGCTTTTTTCCTAAAGTTTTGCCATGTTCTTGTTGCGGAGATATGAGGAGCTTATCCGTTTCATCAAATCGATCACTTCCAATACAAAAGAGCTAAGTATCAATAACATTGGTTATTTGTGAATCGCTGACGTTGATATTATATTGGAAACTAAAGGATATTAATTGTGAAGTTAAAAACAAAATTGAGTTTTTTGGTAATTTATAGAGTTTCGAATATATCTCTTAACTTAGAAGGAATTTAGACAAATCCTTTTAGCCGAATATAGTAGACATCCTGATAGTTTCCCATACCAAATTTCAGAATTTTTGGAGTGTAAAATTATTTTTTAGATATTTTACAAAACTGAAAAACGTTCCTGAAAAATTCTGACCGGCAGAAAAAATATTGTTGATTAAATTAGTTTTTCTAGCCTATCTATGAGTTTTATTTTTAAAAATGGCTCATATGGGTATATTTGATATCCTCCAATATATGGTGCACAGTGTTGACATAACTTGATTTTTGTTGTTAATGTCTGTGTAGATTATCCCGAAATTTAAGATTTGGTGGAAGCCCCAGTAGTGATGTTGAATTAGAAGCATTTTCTACGGGATCCCGAAACCACCAGCCACCCCAACCTAATTCATGATGAGCCCACCAACTTCCTGGCAAGATACCTACGGTTAAAAAGCACCGACATGTCAAGATCCAAATTCGAATAGGTTCCTGTTCCTGGTCAGGTCATGCGGCAGCCATCACTAAGTTTGAGTTTCAAGAACTTGCAGCTGCCACAAAGAATTTTGCACCAGAATTCCTTTTGCGTGAAGGAGAATACATGCGTACCTACAAAGGTTTCTTAAAGAGTGGAAAAATATTCCACGCAATAAGAAGCCTCTGGACTAGAATACGAGAATGAGAATCAGAGAGAGAATAGCCGCTTGGAGAGGTCAAGATAGGATATTATGATTTTTGGTTCACGAAGTAAGGGGTTAGAGGAATACTAAGTGAATGATTTTGCTGCAATGGTTCATGATTGAATGACTGAGTGTATTTAATGGGCATGCCAAGAAGATATGATATTTTGTGGAGCGTTTGATGGGCATGGTACATGGGGTCACTATGTAGCGAAATATGTAAGGTATTATACAAACGTTGTTTCTATTTAAAACAGTCAATGCAACCATCACATTGAAGCCAAGTAAGCTTAACACCGGTGTTAAAAATAAGGTATTCATTGTCTCCGGTTGGAGGTATACCAGCACTGAGAATTACTACGAGATTCGATGATTCAAATATCAATCCAAGGAGGTGATACGTAGGTAGTTCAGATTCAGAAGTTGTTGAATAACTCATCAAGTGATTAGCTCGAAGCTTTGAATGATGGAGGATTTTTCGGAATTTCTAAATGTGGGTAAGGTTGTTGATTCAATCGAATCTCTATGAATGAGGTTAAGAATGAGACCGGATGGTTTTTTCTGTCTTTGAGTGCAGAGGTTGTAACTTCGGGTTTAGGGAAGGAAATCCATGGGTATTCAGTTAGAGCTCTGATAGATAAGAATATATTGGTAGGAAATGGTAAGGTTAATATGTATACAAAGTGTGGTGATGTCTGAAGGGGTTTTCAGTGTTTGATCACATGGAAAACATGACTGAGTGGACAATTGCATAAGGCATTTGTGATAGGGGTTCCCAAACTAAATCGTCCGGAGCTAGAAGTTGCCTGTGAGGATTTCAGTAATATTTTTGAGACCTTTTTAGATTGCATAGTGTATAAGGGAACACTATCTAGTGGACTTGAGATTGCTGTTGTGTCAATTGGAATCTCAGCGTCCAAAGATTGGACATAATGCTTGGAAGCGGCATTTAGGAGAAAGATTGATACTCTGTCACGGGTAAACCACAAAAACTTTGTCAATCTTATGGGATATTGCAAGGAGGATGCACCTTTTCTCAGGATGATGGTGTTTGAGTGTGCTCCAATGGTACCTTATTTGAGCATCTGCATACATCCTTATAGAAGGATATAGTCTATTGGACCCAATTGTTGTTGTTTTTCTGTTAGTCACGTCCAGTATAACAACATTTGGTACCCAAGGAACTTCAAAGTTGAACTGGATTGTACCTATTCTAAGTGTAGCATTAATAGTTTTCATTATTGTAGCAGGTTTCCTAAAAGAAAATCCATCAAAATCTAACTCCCTTTGTCCCAAATGGAACATGAAGTGTTTTTCAGGATGCAAAAGTCTTGACTTGGGAATATACAGGTTTTAACATGGATGCAACTATGGCTGAAGAAACAAAGAGACCTGCAACTGACATACCAATTGGCTTAAGAGGTTCAATATCAATGGTCACCGTGGTTTACTGTCTAATGGCATTGTCACTGTGTATGATGTATAAATATATTGAGATAGATGTGAGCGCGGCATTTTATATTGCTTTTGAGAGTGTTGATATGGAGTGGGCGAAAGATTTGGTTGCAGCATGTGCTCTGAAGGGAATGACTACTGGTTTACTATTCTCCTCACTAGGGAAAGCACGATACACAACTCAAATTTCTCGATCCCATATGATTTCTCCCTGGTTTGTAGCCGATAAACACTTTCTCTAACTAAGAGTTTAGTGTTAAATAATTTTAAGGAAAACACTTTAAATGTTGGCACATTATGCCTCAATTGTGGGGTATAAGATGGAAACAAGTGTTTGTTTGATTTATCAAGAAGATTCATAGAATACCCTTAACTTATATATATCCTACCCTGTAGACCTCAATTATGGGGGGTCTAAGGTGTGAATGAAGAGTTAACTTCTTTAAAAAATAAGTGCATCTGTTAAGCATGCGTTTGTTACGTGTTTTACAACCACTAACAATTTTTTGTTGTTTAAAGTTTGATAGGAAACCAATATGTTGTTGAAGTGGTCTAAAGGATCAAAATGAACCAAAATCAAATTTTGATGATATAGTTTCTGTCAAATGTGTGTTGTAAAATAGGTGTGCATGTTTTCCAGTTTATCTTGGATAATTACAGTGTTGCTCTGATCACAGGACCATAAAATTGGGATGCTTGAGGTATATATTTAATTTCAAATATGTGATATATATATATGCCACTAATCTTTTGAGGAAGATGTAATGACCGTACTAGCAAGTAGTACATGTATCTCGTGTATTCCTTTATATGCTTTACAACCACTAGAAAATATGTGATGTTTGTGATTTGATTGAAAGACTAAGTTGTTGTAGACAAGCATGATCCAAAAGTTAATTGGAACCAGAAGAAATTCTGACGGGAATGGTCTTTGTAAAACTCGATGAGTTTAATGTGTGTTGTAAATGTGCAGTGCATTCGGTGTACAAATACATTTGTGATCCTAGAAGAATTAGTGGGATGATCTGATCATAAATTTGCAGTACTTGAGGTACATTTAAAATTTTATATGTGTATGATACATATTGGACTGACCTTAAGAGATGTTGTGATTTCAGGATTTGAAGATTTTTAGCCTATGTGTGTACCCTCTTAAGGAGTGTATGTTTAAGGAAGTCCTTAAAACAGATATGATGAACTTGATTTTTGAAGAAATCAAAGTTTGTGCGCTTTAATTCAAATAAGAGAGAAAGCCGAATGGCTATTAAGATGTTTCTTAAAAGATATTCTATGTGAATGAAGCCTGTGGCCACCATTGCTGAAACTCAATTGACTATGTGATTCTAAAGTAAATGAGCAATGGAAAAGTCTAGACAAACTCATAGAAGGAGGATAATTCGGTAACACAACTATTCTCTAATGAAGTGATTTTTGTAGACTTAGTGAAGTCAAGAGAAAAATCAGTGGATCCTTTGACGAAAGGATAATCTAGAGAGATAGTTTGTTATTGCATTGAGGGGGATGGACTTATGCTCTAGAAATAAAGTTTTCATGAAGGACACTCAACCTTAGTGACTGGAGATCCCAAGATCAAGGTTCAATGAGACAACTAATTTGTAATAATTAAAGGTATGCACTATCAAAAGAATTACATTCTCTGTCCCTCCCTATGGTGCATTGTTGTGATAGTGTGCATTGCATGTGAAGGATGACTTTTTAGAAGTCTTAATGAGTTATATAGTTTCAATTTTAGATTTAAGTGGGGTGTAGCAGTAACACTCTTTATTGAACTCACATATCTGATTGAGGAAGTGGGCCGCTTCCTATAAGAATTTGAGCGAATTCTTTAGAGCATTCTGAGAAATGGGATACGTCTAGGGCCAAAATGGACACAACGGCACGAACTTAGCAACGCCAGGAGGATATCATGCGTGGCTTTTATCACAAATTGCATCAAACGCTAGCAGTTCAAGACATCACGTTCACTGTCTCTAACAAGTAGTTTCGATAACTTCTCACTAAGTAAAGGTTCAAGACCTGATGGACACCTTTTCCTATATGATATTTTCCGCATTCTGATTTTTTCGTTTTTGCCGAGATTTCATTCATGTGGGGGATTGTTGGAGAAAATGAATTTTAAACTAAATGGTTTTGGTCTTGGATGCTCACTCATTTCCTTGAATGAATGAAACTCTTTAGTTTAGTCCCATATTGGGTATTCTAGAGAAAGATGTCCACTATGGGTGGAATGAGGTGGGCAAACAATACATGGGCTAATCCATGTATTGGACCTACGAATTAGACATCATCCATGATCTATTATCTTAAAAGAAATCATAAACCCTAAAGGTTTCCAAAACCCTAAAGGTTTCTTTTCTTTTATAAATACAAAACGATTTTCATAGTTAAAAATCATCGCAGAAGCAGCTTCTGTCCTGTCTTCTTTTCACCATCTTCTTGCTTTGTTTTCTGTTTTTGATTGTTTATTTCCCTTCCATCCCTGTTGCTAAGTTCAATAGTGGGTAGTTTGTATTGTGTTATTACAAGCTATATCGGGCAGTCTTATCCTGGACACATCTTCGCACGTTGGGGTTTAGCATTGCTCTTCTCGAGTATACCCGCGAACTAATATGTTAAGGACAACTTATTGAACCTGTGATTCTTCCCTTGTAGTTTTCCGTGGTAGAGTTGTTTCAATTCAGTTATATATATATATAATTCTGATACATCTAACCATGTTGTTCATTGTTGCAAGATTCCAACATATATTAAGGTATTAGGTGTCTAATGTTGAATAATGTGTGTATGTAAATTAATGATTTTTCGCTTATATGAGTTCTTTCAAGCACCTAAATTGTTTCCTTCCAGAACCGCATGTACCAGTCAAACCCACAAGAGATAAAGGATGACTCAGTTGGTGAATGCTCCAGACAACATGGTGCACCAATGTGGTTAGACAACTGATGTAATTTTAGAAGTGGTAAATAAAGGTTCGATTCTCGAACTTGTGAAGGTAATGATTTTAAAAAATAATGATTCTAATTAACTCTATAAAATTCCAGGAGTAAGAAAAAAGACTAAATAACCTAAAGATGATTTTTGAATAATTTTAAAAGGACCAGGAATCAGGAATCAGGTAATTCTAACAACCTATGTGATTAATCAGATAATTCTTTTTAAATTAATTGAAGCACAAGTAATTGCCAAAATTGGTTTCGTTATGCTAACAAACAGAGGTAAATCACAAGCATGGACTATCAAAATTAATTAACCAAGCATAATCCATCAGGCAAAAGCACAATTGTTGAAAGAAAACCGTTTTCACTATTTAAAACTATGCAATTCTAATAACAAAAGAATTATAAATAATTATTAGAAAATAATTAAATCACATAAAATTGAGAAAATTATCTTATCCATCATCCCAGTAAATAAACTTAGCCCATGGTGAAGAAAACTTGCTCAAAAGATCTCTTCATTGCTCAAAAATATCAATTACAAAGTGAAATAATGGTGTAACAGCTGAACAGAGATGTTTATAAATGTTACAGAACAGGGTTCAGCTGTAACAGAAAGCTTTAAGCAACAGGAGTATTCAAATTCTAAGGAAACAGGAGCAGAGCTGTAACACTGGATATGCAACAGATACAGACGTTGCTTAGTCGTCTTCTTCGGTGATGGCTGATGAAGAACAGTGTCGGCGATGCACCAGCAGGTGACCGGCAGTGTCGGAACTCCACCGGAATTGCTCTGAATCGATCTCTAGGGTTTTTGTGTCCATTTTCTTCGAATCTCTTGGTATTTATAGGCTTAACAAATCCTAGAGAGAGTTCTAAACCTAATAGAACTCTCTCAAATCACTCCAATCTTCAATCCAAACTCAAACAGGAACCGAGTCCTGATTCCGGCCAAAATTGGGTTTCCCGAGCTGATTTCACGGGATTTTTCATTGTCTTTTGATTTCTTCCAACTCTAATTGCAATGGGTCATCTTTAATTGCCGAAAACAACCCAAAAATCGCAACCAAATCCTTTTCCTGTTTGCAACAGGACTTCCCGATGAGTTAACCAGCGACTCGGCCGAGTTGACTCGCTGGATCGCTGGGTTGACTCGCCGATTCGACTCGCTGGGTTGACCCGATCCAGCTCAGCCCGATCCAAGGGTGCCCCAATCCAAAGTGTGGGTGCCTTGATCCATTTTCCCGGGTGCCTTTAACACTTTTTGAGCCAATTTTTCCACAAATCCTTATTCTTCAAATGTACCTACAAAAGCATAAAAACACATAATATTTGCAAAATCGAATGCTAACTTAATAGAAACTAAGGTACAATTTAGACACTAAAATGTGTCTATCAACAACCACCTTGCAACTTTCTCAGCTGCCAAAGCATCCCAGACAACAATCTGCAACTCATTTACATCAGTTAATTACAATCAACTATTAGTGTAGTTTGAACCCTAAAAGGCAAAGAAAATAAAGAAAACCTAATTGCTCGATTCATCAATGGATAGTACAAACTCTCCAGTTTCACTTAAAACAACCTTTATACAAAAAATAATCAAACCTTTTAATACTATAAATAATATAAAGAAAGGGGATCTCCAACAAGTCATCTTCATCATCTGCATAGTGCCTTTTAAATGGATTAACGAACATAACGACAAAGAGAGATCTACTGATATTAGGAGACACTTTTCATAAGCGGAAAAATATCATTTGTAAATGGGCATATATGTCTAATAATAACAAATCAAAAGGCAACTATCATAAAAGAATAGCCAAACAATGTGAGAAATCAATTGTTAGATAAAGCTATTTTTGGTTACACAGGATATAAAATGGCTTCGCAGATCAGGACAAACTTCTATGCCTAATCCTGATAGATAGAAATACACCACAAAAGGATTTAATGCCCGAATCTTGACAGATAAAATCATGAGGGAATCTGAAAACAATCCGCATTCATTAGTGTTTCCTAAATTTACCTTTAACAAGGTTGTTAACAGATCCAAAGGCAAGAATGAAGATACCACAATAAATAGTAAACTCACGAAACAAAGATAGCTAGACAAATTAAGTACCTGGCAGCGTAATTGTTTATGTGTAGCTCCAACGTATTGTTTGACTAGTATTCCTGTACCAACCTCCCAAAGCTTCATATGGGAGTCCTTCCCATAGGAGAGAACAAATATAGTATACCAAAGACGTATAGTGAATGGTTAGACTAATACAATAAATACAAGTGAAACAAGTCGGTCAGTCAGTCGCTCACCTGTGAAAGAACAACTTCTATTTATGAAAGAAGAAATTAATTACTGACTAAAAGCTAATTTTTCTTAGGATGTTACCAAACGATGCACCAACAGCAAAGAGACTTTCATATTTAATCGAACCATGTAAATTTTAAAATACCCCCAACATTGTCAATGATATAAAAGAACAGGCCTTCCAATGACATCCAGATTGATACCTCAAAGACTCATTTGGTAAAATCTTAGTAAGTAAAACCAAACCATGGTCAGAAACAAATGTTGCTGCATCAATGCACTGAAATTCATTTTCCTATAATATCAACTTATGACAGGATGACATAGTTATCCAAATACACGGCTCAGGGAAATAGGCCCTCCAAGAAAATATGATTCCAGAAAATAAATGTCCCTTCCTCGACTTACGAGAAGTACCACTTTATTAGCATCCATTCCATAATTTTTAAGCCAGTAGAAACACCCCATTCTCTAACCACTTGAAGAAACGCAGAGCATGCTAAAGCCTGTTTTGTGTAAAGGATACAGATAAAAACGCTCCAACACATATTGAGCTACTCATTCAATACAGTAGAATACGACACATGATCAGTTGTATGGAGGTATAATAGACTAGTCCCTCTTAACAACTGCGTGCTTGAGAAATCAACTAATCAGGTTTTCACACTACATTATACAAAGAGATTCTTAGCTTTGGTACTTGGTGAAACTTGCACTGGTGTCTTCAGCTGGCCCATGGGCCCCGACCATGAAACACACACACTAGGGGGTTACCCCATCCCAAATCCTCATAACACTATCTTTAAAAGCTGTTACATAGATCCCACCGGTAGATGAATACCTCACATGCATAACCAAAACATATCTGTAAAATGAATTGATGCTACAATCTGACTTCGACATTTATATTGATCTCTCAGTTAATGAAAAATATGCCTGATTGATTGCGCTATTACCCCTAATTTCTGGTTCATTTGTTGATAAGTAACATTGGAAGCTTTTTATGTCGTACATATGGGGAATTGAATGATCCGTCCCTGAAAACATATCACATTCTCATCAATGGTTATAAAATGTTACAATGCATGTTACATGGTTCAATTCCAGAAGCATCACTAAACTATGACATCATGCATATCGGGGTTTTATCCGTGACCAGTTGAAGATAAACTGCTTGCAGAGTTCGTATATAAAATTGAATGAAATACAAAGCTTATAACGCATTATATGCAATTTACAGACCTCATCTGGCTCATATGCTTGAAAACATGGTGGCCTACCGATCTTACTCATTTGATCAGTGTTGATAGCCTAACAACAATGGCAGGTGGTGTGGAGTGTAATTACGTTTAGTATTATGATATCACCATGAAAACAAAAAATAAAAAATAGAGCAAAGATAAGAAATACCTACAAAGAGAAATTCCCTGATGGATGAAAAGAGACAGATCTCACATTGTGAGTATCCTGCACCGAAAACCAAACATCTACATAAGAACTCAGTAATAAGCCCAGTTGGAGTGTTGAACCTAAAACTAAGGACAAATACTGAAGTGTGAACCTGAATAACTTGATAAGCTCTCTTTACCACTGTTTTTGAGAAAATCGAAGAACCTGAAATAAAATTGGAGCACAAGGGGATGATTTATAAGCTAATAATTCCCGAAGGAAAGGTTCATTTATGAGCTGCTAAGTACGAAATCTTACTTTATAGTGTGATCTCTGCCCCCGATATTTAATATAGTAGATTGAGGATGGAAATGCTGGATGCAGTCTGAACAATGATGCTTTAGATCAATGGGACATATGAAGGAAGATATTGGAGCCCTTTGATCAACATTAAGAATAACAGGTACTGATCGTCTAGCCTAGCATCTCTTTTAAGCACCTGAATTGTTTCCTGCCAGAACCGCACGGACCTCTCAGTCCCACAAGAGAAAAAGGTTGACTCAGTTGGTGAATGCTCCAGACAACCTGTTGCACCAGTGGTTAGACGGCCACCTTGCAACTTTCCAAGCATAAGCATCCCAGACAGCAATCTGCAATTCATTCACATCAGTTAATTTCAATCAGCTACTACTGTAGCTTGAACCCTAGAAGGCAAAGAAAAGGGAGAAAACATCAATGCTCGGTTCATCGACAGATAGTACGAACTCTTCCGTTTCACTAAAAAAAAACTGTATAAAAATAATAACATCAATCCTTTAATACTTAGTTAAATAATATTAGGAGAGGGATTCTCCAACTGGTCATCTTTATCTCTTCCAAAACAAATGCATAAGATAAGACTAACAACACTTTGTTCATTTCACATAGGACAATCATTACCATCAAATTAATTTATTTCTCAACATAAATTTTTGATTATTGGGTAATTAGTATCAATTTCCATCAAATTAAGAACTCAACATATGATAAAGATTTAATTTGGAACCTGCACAATCTCCTTAATGATCAGATCGACCTCCTCTTAAATACAATTTTTTACTTTCATCTAACTCTGCACCTTCTTCATCCAAATTTTTTCAAGTAAAATACCAATAAGGTTATATGCCCCAAACTTTTCTCACCACAAATTTCTTGTATGGCAAGGTATTTATTGACAGATTTCTGCGCATGGCCAGCGCCATCGCTTGAAATCTTGTCTCACATCTTCCAGTGTAAAAGTATTTTCACCACTAGCTAATTCAGGCAATACAAAACCATTTGTTTCACATTCCCCATTACTTTCATCACTGTGATTACTTCCATCTTTTAATAACGCAACATAACTATTTCCTTCCACATCCTTCAAATATGTATCATTGTAATCTTCATCCATATTATAGTCAAATGTTTTATCCAACATATTTTGCTTATACTGAGCAATGAGATTCCTTAAATTTTATACCTCTTCATTAGCTTGTTTTTTTTTGGTCCACGTAACTGGTACACTTAGGACTATAACTTGTTTTTGATACATGTAGTTGATGATATTAATAGTTTTTTCTACCGAATATGGAATCTCAGGGATTTTATTGCACTCAAACAGGTAGTCAATCAACCATCTCTTTAAGGCAACCCGGAATTATTACGGTGTCACTTTAGGGTTAGATATTGATAATTCTTATACTCTTTAGAAGATCCCCATGAATTACTTTTATATAAGCAGAGACACTACAAAACTCTGGGAAGAATATTTCTGGATTATACAATTTCATCTTAAGGCCCAAAACAGCAACCGACATCAATTTAGCCAACTTTATGGGTAGTTTTTCATCTGCGCTAACTCCACAAAGCTCTTCATTGAATAATTTTCTCACTTTTGCAATCAATTTGTCTTTCCTTGAGAACTTCTTTTCCAATTTATCACCAAACTTAGGTATTCTCACCCCACCTTCGAGCCTCCTAATCATTGCAGCCAATAATGGACAATCCATTTCTTCCAGGCCTTCCAGTATCTTTCTTGCAGCACTGTGATGAGATAAATAAGCAGAGTCTACAAGTTGCACACGACTAGTTACTTTGAAGTTGGATGGATTCTTGAGAAGTTCAGGTAATTCTTCAATAAATCTTTTATGGTCTCTGTGCTCGGGGTTTCGTGGTATCTCTTCAAATATTTCAGAATAATCTTTCCCATCTTGAAACGGGTTTTCTCAAACAAAACTGAGCCTCCTGTAACTTTATTGGCAAACCGCAGCAAACCCGTGCAACTTATAGAGTTAATAACGGACTTTAGATGCTTTTTAACATCTTGAAGTATATTGTTGCTGTCCAAAAGAAACAAAAAGCGCTGAACCACATAACCCTCTGCTCCAAGACTAGGTAATCCAAAACCCTTTTCGACCGATGCCTTTATATTGTCATATGAGACCTGACGGCAAACTAAAGACCAAAATATCAAAACAAAGACGAGGAGAAAATTGTCCAGTTAAAATTGATAAGAATAGGGTTGGAAGTGGAGAAAAGTGATCACTTACATCATCTTCCCTAAGAAGTGATTCCGGCATACGCCTGTCATTACCAAAGTATAAAAAATATCCAGATAATTAGTATCATATATATAACCAGAAGAACCAGATGCTGCAACTATTAATAAAAGTTTTTTTATACTACTCAGAGACGAAATTTGGTGTTCCTACACATTTAATAGATTCGATAGTGGAAAAAGTTTTTTCAGACGTGTATGATTGTGTTCCCTGCAACAACAATAAAAGTTCAGATATCTGTTTTACTGTTCTCTTAACAACGATAAAAATTGAATCAACAATGGTAGAAAATGAATATATGTGATTCATATTAACGACTACATACACCAAATTTAGTGAGGACTTTTTACAGACTACATACACTAAATTTAGTGAGGAATTCCTACAGATGTAGTACATGTCGAAAATAACGAATTACATGTTGTACACATACTAATTAATAGTTTACACAGACAGAATTACATATCATCCAAAGGTGGAGCATAATGTCACGGCCCACCCATTTTCCCACATATTGGGTTGGCCCATGACAAGAGTCTAGGTCCATTGGAAGGACCTAGAAGATTAAGGAAGTCCACAACATACTAGAATGTTCTTGTATGTATAATATTTTATTGTATAGTGGTAGAATACTCTAGAAGATGATGATTCTAGAACATATTCTAGAATCCTCCATAGCATACATCATCCACCAACAAGCTCTTAAGCAACTGTAACATTATATCTCTTATAATCAAATACTCTCTCCCACTTAAAATCTCTAAGTCTCTTCTCTCTTTGTGATCTTTTAGGCTTACTTGAAGATTTCAAGTGCCGCACGGTCTAGTCTAAAATCTTAGCCCGTGACAGTTGGTATCAGAGCGAAGCTTAAGACTCAGGAATGGCTGACGTTAATAGAAACAACACCATGGAGAAAGGTGTCGATGGCCAGGCCAAGAAAAGGGGCAAGTCCAAGGATACACAAACAAGTCTTGAGGCAAGAATGACACGTATGGAAAAGAAAGTAAGCAATTTCCTTATGCGCGCCGAGGAAGAGTTCCTAACGAATGAGACTCTTGAAAGGTGGAAATATACCTTCGAGGAGGCCATAAGCAAGGCGGTGCATGGTATCAAAATGGACGTTGAAGCTCAGATGCAAGACGCAATGGATGATAGCGTGGAGGAGGTGAAGGCCAAATTGCTGTCAGTTGAGCAAGAGCTAGAAGCGGTGAAAGGAGAACTGGTATTGTGCAAAAGGGCTGCCATAAATCAAGCCATGCACGAAGAGCCAAGCAAACTCTCAAGAGAGGATGCTCCCAAGCCAACACCGTACAACGGAAAAAGGGACGCAAAGGAGATTGATACCTTCATATGGAGTTGTGAAAGGTATTTCGAACATCTCGAATGGAGGACGATTTGAGGAACATAAAGAGAGCCACAATGTTCTTCACGAAGAATGATTTGTCATGGTGGAGGCTCCGAAGCCAGGAGATTCAGCAAGGTAAGGCTACTATCACTACTTGGTCATACTTTAAAGACGGTCTTAATAAATACTTTTACCCGGAGAATGCATCTTATGAAGCAAGAGAAAAGTTGAAGTATCTTCGTCAAACGGGCACAACCAAAGAGTATACTGAAACGTATACAAACTTGTTGGTGGAGATACCCAATTTATCAGAAGAAGAGAAGCTCTTCAACTTCTTGTGCGGAGCGAAACCGTGGGTGAAACAAGAGTTGGATCGCCGTCGTGTTCAAACTCTGACCGAAGCAATTGCCGTAGCCAAGACCTTGGTCGAAAGGACAAGCTTCGAAGAAAGAGCGAAGACCTCAAGGAGTACAAGCTCCGACGATAGGAGAACTTCAAGAGGCCACCATGCCAAAGGTGGGGAAGCAAGAGAAGATAGAGACAATCATACCTCAAACAAATACCTTTCATGGAAGGATAAAGCTCTCGAGCGTAAAGACAAAAGTAAGCCCTCTTTCTCTTGCTTCTTATGTGAAGGCGACCACAAAGTCCGTGATTGCCCAAAGAAGGGTAAGCTTACGGCATTGATGGAAGATAGTGGATCCGAAGAGAAACGAGACTCCGTGGTGAGTTCGCTCCAAAAGCTAAACAGTGTCCAAGCCAAAGCAGAGAAGTCCAAAGGCAAGGACAAGACACTGATGTTCGTAAATGTCCAAGTGAATGGGAATACCTCCCGCGCCTTAGTAGATACAGGTGCTACGCACAACTTCGTGTCAAAGAAAGAAGCATTGCGGCTAGGCATGAAGTTCGCTAAAGGAGGAGGTACCGTGAAGGCAGTGAACTCGGATGCAAAGCCACTAGAAGGCGTAGCTCGTGGCGTGGAAATGTATCTCGACAAGTGGGCTGGACCGGTCGACTTCTAGTTAATCCCTATGGACGACTTCGACATGGTTCTGGCCATGGAATTTATGTGCGCACAACGTGCCATTCCCATGCCACCTTTTGACTCCTTGTGCATACTCGGAGACAAATCAACTCACCTTATCCCAGTGAGTAAAGAGAAGAAGAAGACCACGGTGCTGTCGGCGCTGCAACTTTCCAAAGGGTTTAAGAAGGGTGAAGTGACCTTCATAGCGACGATGAAGGAAGAGAAACCAACAACCCAAGGAGAAGAAGTTCCAAAGGCCATAACGAAGGTTCTCGAAGAGTTCGGGGACATGATGCCAAAAGAGCTTCCCAAGAAATTGCCTCCACGAAGGGAGATCGATCATGCAATCGAGCTAGAGCCTGGCGCTAAGCCTCCCGCGAAAGCACCTTATCGTATGTCTCCACCAGAGTTGGCTGAATTGAAGAGCAACTCAAAGACTTGTTGGATGCGGGCTACATCCAGCCGTCAAAAACACATACAGAGCGCAGGTACTGTTCCAGAAGAAGAAAGATTGGGAAATGCGGTTGTGCATCGACTATCGGGCTCTCAACAAGGTGACCATAAAGAACGAGTATCAAATACCTCTCATTGAAGATCTATTCGACCAACTTGGAGGGGCGAGGTACTTCTCAAAGTTAGACTTGCGGTTAGGATACTACCAAGTGAGGATCGCGGAAGGCGACAAGCCAAAGACTGCATGCGTCATGAGGTATGGGGCTTATGAATTCCTTGTTATGCCTTTCGGTTTAACTAACACTTCCGCTACTTTCTGCACATTGATGAACAATATATTTCACCCATACTTGGAAAAGTTTGTGGTGGTCTGTCTCGATGACATAGTGATCTATAGCAAGACTTTGGAGGAGCACGAGAGTTACTTGCAGATTGTTTTCCAAGCACTAAAGGAAAACGACCTATACGTGAAGAAAGAGAAGTGCTCATTTGCCCAAGAAGAAGTCTCCTTCCTAGGTCACAAGATCAGTAGCGGAAAGCTTATGATGGAAGATGCCAAAGTCCGCGCCATCCAATATTGGACAGCTCCTACCAAAGTGCCGGAGTTGCGATCGTTCCTAGGCCTCATCAACTATTACCGAAGGTTCATCCTAGGATACTCGAGGAAGGCATCCCCGTTGAAAGACTTGCTAAAGAAAGGGCGAGCTTGGGAATGGACGACCCGATGCCAAGAAGCATTCAAGGAGCTAAAACAGGCGGTGGTCGAAGAGCCAGTCTTGCAGCTACCCAACCCAAGTCTCCCATTCGAGGTGCACACCGATGCTTCGAACTTTGCAATAGGAGGAGTTTTAATACAAAATGGACACCCTATTGCGTTCGAAAGTCGCAAGCTGAACGATACCGAGAAGAGGTACACCGTTCAAGAGAAGGAGATGACGGCGGTAGTTCATTGCTTGCGAGTATGGAGACACTACCTCCTCGGATCAAAGTTCATATTCAAGGAGGACAACGTAGCGACGAGCTACTTCCAAACGCAAAAGAAGTTAAGCCCGAAGCAAGCCAGGTGGCAAGACTTCCTTGTGGAATTCGACTATGATCTCGAGTACAAGCCGGGCAAAGTGAACATGGTCGCAGATGCACTTAGCCGAAAATCAGAGTTCGCCAATCTCACGCAAGCCAACAGCATGCTAATAGACCGTGTGAAGGAAGGATTAAGCAAGGATCCAACGAAAAAGAGTATGGTAGAATTCACCAAAGCCGGCAAGACGATGAAGTTTTGGATCGAAGACGACTTGTTGTTCACTTTAGGACGAAGGATCTACGTGCCGCGGTGGGATAACTTGCGAAGAGAGATCATCAAGGAGTGCCATGATTCACGGTGGGAAGGTCACCCCGGCACTCATCGCACATTAGCCATTGTGCATGAGAAGTTCTTCTGGCCACAACTCCGCGATGACATAGAGACCTATGTGCGGACATGTCTTGTGTGCCAGCAAGATAAGATTGTACAAAAGCATCCCGGCGGACTGCTAGAGCCGCTTCCTATTCCGGAGAGACTATGGGAGAGCGTCTCAATGGACTTCATCACATGCTTGCCCAAGTCAGATGGGTTTGGCACAATAATGGTGGTGGTGGACAGGTTCACCAAATATGCGACATTCGCAGCGGCCACACCCGGATGTACGGCAGAGGAGACGGCCAAACTCTTCTTCAAAAATGTGGTGAAGTATTGGGGAGTTCAAAAGAACATTGTGAGCGATCGAGACGTTCGCTTCACGGGAAAATTCTGGACGGAGCTCTTCAAGCTGATGGGTACTGAGCTGAACTTATCAACAAGCTTCCACCCTCAATCCGATGGGCAAACCGAGCGGGTGAATGCTTTGTTGGAGCTTTACATTAGGAACTATGTTAGTGCTAATCAGCTAGATTGGTCTAGGTTGCTCGATATAGCTCAATTCTCATACAACTTACAACGTTCGAAGTCTACAGGGAAGAGCCCATTTGAGCTCGCAACCGGACAACAGCCCTTGACGCCAAGTACCTTGGCCACTTCTTATGCAGGTGTTATCCCCAGAGCATACAAGACCGCGAAGGATTGGCAGCAGCAAAGGGACTTAGCACACACCCAATTGATAAAAGCGGCCAAGAAGATGAAGAAGTGGGCCGATCAGAAGAGGCGACATGTGGAGTTCCAAGTTGGCGATATGGTATTTGTCAAGCTTTTGCCCAAACAATTCAAGTACACCCGATCTCTACACAAAGGCTTACTACGCAAGTACGAAGGGCCGTTCGAAGTACTAGCCAAAGTGGGCAAAGCTTCTTACCGAGTGGATCTTCAATCAAAGATGAAAATCCATCCCGTCTTCCACGTTAGCAACTTAAAGACATTCAACAAAGATGAGGAAGACGAGAGACGAGGAGTATCAAACCGCGCACCACCTGATAAGTGCATAATTTATATATTTTAAGTATCATTTCCTCATTCTTATTTGCTAGAATTTGTGTGAATTACCGTGTTTTATTATTACTTTTCTAGTTTGTGTGTTTTATCAGGTTACATCTCTGAAACAAGTGAAATGGAGCTTTACAAGAGAAGAATTTCTAAAGACCCAGTGGAACTCAGTCTAGTCCAGTATTTCTACCCTCCATCTTGTAGAAAATTAAATTACGAATCCAATGCAAAAAGAATGAGGTTATTCTGTGTTCGTATGAAGAAGTTATGAGCAAAACCGTGAAACCAACTTGAATTTGGTATCTGTTGGGCCTTATTGGGCCTGCGCGGGAAGAGAAATAAGGGAACCCTTTTGGACTCGCATTTGACGTGAAAATTAGGGTTTTTGTTCGTTTTTGAGGAGGTTAAGTCTCCTAGTTGGACAAGGAATCAAAAGGAAGTGGAAAAGTTTAATGAGACTAGGTTTCCTAGTTGGATGAGGATCAAGAGGAGGTTACCAAAGCCTATACAAAGGGAAGCCTAGATACAATTTAAAAAAAAACAACTTTTCACAGAGAAGAAAATACCTCCGGATACAGAAGCTTTACGCGTATAAAATTAGAGAAGCTGGAACAAGGGTTAGTTTGTATTTATTTTATTATTAATTTGTATGACTTTTGAGAAAGCCATGTTGGGCTAATTCCCTTGTTATGGCGAAAGGATGAACTTGTAGAGATAGTTTTATTTGTGTTTCGAAACTAGGGTTTACAACTGTATGAACTAAATATTATTAATTTGTCCCTCTCTCAACGTTTTACCTCCTCGATGATTTTTCATGTTCTATGCCATGTATAGTCCATTGTTTGATTAGTAGAAGGACTCGTTGAAACCTCGTATGAAATCGTTTTATGAATAATCTTTGACTTTTTATGCCCCGTATATTTAGTACTTTCAAAATTCTACTTTAGGTTGAGAACAAACAATTCATTTTGAAATCGAGACCCTACGCGACGAACGCAATTAAACCCTAATCTACAACGGATTCCCGGAATCTTAACGTTTTCCTCTTATTGTTTTCAAACTTTATTAAATAATTTTAATTCATTAGTTAATTTAATTCTTTATAAATAAAACCTAAAAAAATATTTTAATCCAAACTCCTCGTGGGAACGAACCGTATTTGCTCTTTTCTACATCTTTCGACACTGTGCGCTTGCGGTAAAACAAAGTCGGTTTTCCAATGCATCACGTTTTTTTTCGATTAAATTGTTTTTTTCAATTAGATTTTATTTTTAAATTTTTATTATTTTGTTCGATTTTACGCTTTTTGGTATTTATCTTCTGCTGCAGGTTTTGGGAACGGAAACGAAAAGAAATTGAGCCAAAGATTTTGGTAATTAAAATACTTGGAGTAAAGTTAAAGCTGAACTAACGTAGAAGAAGACAAATAGTTAGTTTTTACCTTTTAGGATTTTTATTAGTTAATTTAATTTAGAATACTGTATTAGGAAATTTTTGATTATTTTTGTAATTTTCCTTTAGTTTTGGACATTACGGACATTATTATTATTTTTAAACCCTACGGAAGGGTAGTATTAAATATAAACTACACAGGGAAGGACAACAATTACTATATTGTCTCGGCCCCTTGGGTTCGTACACTGACACAGGAGTCAATGGCCTTAGTCGACTTCAACGGTTCACCCCCCGTCTGTTACGGGAGGTAAGATTCGATCAACCCACGAATCCCTTGCAAGCGGGTTTACTGTATTCCTTCGTGTGCACATATGTTGAGGACCTGAGTACGGATTTACTTTTCTAGTAAAGGGAAAGAACTGGCCATATAAGATAAGGACTTGGATTTCATCACCGTTTCCTTCTTGCCCGCTTTAGGAACACGTTACCAAACGCGAACCTAAACCTTAAAATTTTGACTAGAAAAAGATTGATAAAGTAACGAGCTTAAAGGAAACTCGTTCAAAAGGACTGTATTGGTTACTTTGTTAGCCTAACTCGAAGTTCAGGAAGATTATTTTAAGTTGATTAGAGCCTCCTTGTAACCCAGGGAAAAGTTGCCAAAGAGACAGAGTTATCAAAGCTCCTTAGAGCTTATCCTGTTTCTCTTCGACTTAATCTAATTCGGATCATTCTAAGAGGTTTGCTAGAACTATAACTAGTTGCCTTTCGAAAGAATAGAAGCTGGTCTAGAAACAATCTAAGTGGAGCCATCATGCTTTTTGTTTGCTAGATTCAATAGGTGATTTGGTTGAGTCAGCCTTGCTTGTGATTGTTTATAAATTATACACACGGGAGGTAAGTAAATATTTTATATTCTCGTAAATCTTTTGCAAGGTGAGTTATTGGGTAAATTTTGCTTAGTATTATGGATCCCGATGATTTGGATTCCTTTACTGCATTTTGGAATCGTTCCAAAAGAGACGGGAAAGAGGAGTCATATAATAGTTCACTTGGGGAATATGTATACACACCTTTTTATTATCAGGAACCTAAGAGAGAAGAGTGTGTAAATAATGATTGGAATTATTCTCATGGGTATGATCATTCCGGACCTTGTCAAGGTTATGATTATTACCAACCTTACCCAGGTTATGAGTTACATTATACTAATTTCAATTATTATTCACACACGTATAATTCATAATATGAGAAAGATGATCGATCATACTGTGAACCATCTGCATCACTCTCATCTAAGTTGGAACAGTGGAGTCACGACCTGGGAAAATCAATAGAACAATGTTGTCATAATATTGCCAAATCAACTGAAGGATCTTCTCAAATACTTTCTGAACTTTTATAACAAGTAGATGATTGTCCTCCTTATAATGATTCGAGTTCTGATTTATATAATTCTCATGATATTAATAATGAAACCGTTAGGAACGATGAACCTTTGTGTTTTGAGAATGATGATAAACTTGACACTTGTGATTATAGGAATGATGACACTGTTATGACATTTGAATCTAGTGTATCTTGTCCAACTCACGATCATATTAATGATGATATGCTTATTCAAAAGGATGAGGTTTGGATTAGAAACCCTATGTATTCATATGATGATGATTTAGAAGAACCTGTTTATACAGGGGATACTATTGTCGAGTTTAATAACTCAGAGGCAGTAGTTGTGCAAACTGATATACCTTCTAATCATGTACATTTTGAGATTCCTACTGGTCACCTAGAAGAGGATAGTAACGATCTAATTAATCATAAAACTGTTTGCATAATTGATGAAATAGTCCATGATACTTATTTGCAGAACCATATAGATGATCCATTAGAGAAATTCCTAGCCCATTGTAGATTTGATATGGAGGATGATATTGTTATTAATAAGGTGAAAACTTTGTTAGATTATGCACCACATGATCAGAATTTATAAGAAGCAATTGACGATTTTCAAGAATCTGACGATCTAGAACTTAGGGAAATTGTGACTAGTCTATCTAGAGACACCCAAAATTCTAAGTGTGGGGGTGATTATCAATCTTCCTGTACCTTACCTTTGACTCTTAGAAGGGTCCCTAACTTGGGACTTGACATATGCAACTCTACTATTTTGCAAGATCATCTTCACACTATACATCGTGAACCTAATGTCCAGAAAAAAGTTCAGCTGTTAGAAACCCATCCTCTGGTCGATGTGATTTACCTAGGCGATAATACCAAGATTGACTTTGTTTTCCCACCAAAATGTTTTCTTCCATATGTGGGAACGTATGAATTTCAAATGTGTCAGTTATTAAGCTTTGAGACTAAACCTGATTACTTTAGGAGACTAAAATCGACACAATTGCTTAAGAATGACCATTTTCATAGTAATCAACTGTGTGAGTCAAATCAGATTAACTTTGAGGATCCACAATTATTCAGGTTATTATTATGTGCGTCTAAGTTCTTACTTGAGTTATTCCAGACTCTACAACCTGACCCTGTTGATCCTGCCTATGAGGAAATCCAGCCCATGAAAATATGTTTATCTAGACCCTTTTATAGAGCCTGAACCTGAACCACAGCTAGAAGTAGTTGTCTTAAGCAAAAGACTAGATAAGGGTGTGCTCGGTTTGTTCTTTTTCTTGGCTTGTTGCAGTTTCCTTTTACTGGTGATAGCACTATTTGATCCATATGACCCACAGTTGTTCCGGCTATTGCTATATGGTGCTATCATTTGCTTCATGGGAGTCAACCCATCAAATTTATTTTTTTCACCTTATCTTTTTAGTTTTTGATTGCTTGTTTTATATCATCTTAGGATTTCCTATCTTGATTTTACATTGGATGAGTTAGTTTACATTGAGGACAATGTAAAGTTTAAGTGTGGGGGAGTGTAAGCATATAGAGTTCTTAAGTATACACTTTTTAGGTAGAAAATTTTCAACTTTTTCGAAATTATTTGCATGAAAACCTCCAACTTTTAAATATTTTAGAGTCACTTAGTATACTTATAGCTACGTGTACATACGGAGTTCTAAACCGAAACAACTGAACTTAGAACTATTATAGAACTATATTCGGAGTGCTTAGTTGTTGAGAGGCTAGAGCTGACAAAAATGGACTTAAACTGCCGGTAGAGAATACAGTATTAGAAGAGTTGATCATTCAATACCCATGAGTGAGGCACCAAACCTTGAATTGTCCGTTTAGAGTGTTTCATCTGCGCAAATTCCGGGTAGAATGATGAGCTACCTAACCTCGCGCCAATTTCGTCACTACTTTTTGATCTCTTGAGTGCTATTTGTATCAATCATGAGGGTGTCACTAGAATTGTTAACTCTATCTTGTAGTCTTGTTTGCAGTTGGCATCATTCTCTCGACAATAACAGGTCAATAGAAACATATTATCAACAAGCAGAATATCGAAAATTTGAAGACAGTCAAGGTCTAAAAGCAACCGTTTAAGAAAGAGCAAATTTCATATTCAAGTAAAGTAACAATACAATTAACATGTTAAAGATTTATGTACAAAAGTGAAAAATCAAAAGATGTGAGTTAGTGAAGTTCGGAATCAAGTGGTGAAGTCTTTATCCGACGGTCGTAGTAATTTCATCGTTTATTTTTCAGTTTAAATCGTAAAAAAAAAAAAAAAAACGATTATCATTGCTTTAGTGTAGATTTTCTTTTGTATTCTTTCAATAAGGCCGTGGGGAAGAAGAAATCTATAAAGAAGTTTCTAATAACATGAAATAGAGGAAATGAGTTATAAATTCAAGGTTCTACGAAGTTCAAGAGTTCATCATCTACAGTTGAAGACTGAAGACGTTTGTATTGGATGCTGTGAGAGTGGTGTTGATTGCCGATCAGATGAGAAGGTAATCAAGCATTCCCATCCTTGCATAGTGGTTGATTTCCGTTATTAGAGGTCACTAGAAAAATAAAAAGGGGTTCTTTTTCGTCCCACTTTCTATGGGATAACATCTCCATATGATTCGGAAGGTTACCTTTCCTTCATACCATTCAACGTGTGTAGGATTTCTATCTTTATTCCTGCCTGCACACATGTGTGAACCATAAAGTGCGTCCTTTGAGTGTAAAATTCATAAAACCCACATTGGTGAGGCAGAAATATTCGGTCACTCTCGAACCTAGATCCTTTTACATGATGGTTTTCTCCTAACTCAAGAGTTAAGCATGAGAATAATGTTCTTTATACTTCTAACTTCTTATTGTTAGTGTTCAGAAACTTTATGTCTTCGTAGCTCTTTGGATGCAAGTGCTTTGGAATACTTAGAAGTTGGAGTAGGTTTTGTAGGTAAATCTCTTGTAAACCCTCACGAGACAAAACTCGTCCACTAGGGACACCTAGGGGTTTAAAGGCTTGTTACACATGCTAAGTGTAACCGTTTCCTCAACGAAAGGGAGTTGTATTTTAGATTAGTTTTAAATTTGTAGTTTGCTCGAGGACTAGCAAAAGGCAAGTGTGGGAGAATTTGATAAGTGCATAATTTATATATTTTAAGTATCATTTCCTTATTCTTATTTGTTATATTTTGTGTGAATTACCGTGTTTTATTATTACTTTTCTAGTTTGTGTGTTTTATCAGGTTATATCTCTGAAACAAGTGAAATGGAGCTTTACAAGAGAAGAATTTCTAAAGACCCAGTGGAAATCAGTATAGTCCAGGATTTCTACCCTCCATCTTGTAGAAAATTAAATTACGAATCCAATGCAAAAAGAATGAGGTCATTCTGTGTTCGTATGAAGAAGTTATGAGCAAAACCGTGAAACCAACTTGAATTTGGTATCCTTATTGGGCATGCGCGGGAAGAGAAATAAGGGAACCGTTTTGGACTCGCATTTGACGTGAAAATTAGGGTTTTTGTTGGTTTTTGAGGAGGTTAAGTCTCCTAATTGGACAAGGAATCAAAAGGAAGTGGAAAATTTTAATGAGACTAGGTTACCTAGTTGGATGTGGATCAAGAGGAGGTTACCAAAGCCTATATAAAGGGAAGCCTAGATACAATTTTAAAAAAACAACTTTTCACAGAGAAGAGAATACCTCCGGATACAGAAGCTTTACGGGTATAAAATTAGAGAAGCTGGAACAAGGGTTACTTTGTATTTATTTTATTATTAATTTGTTTGGCTTTTGAGAAAGCCATGTTGGGCTAATTCCCTTGTAATGGCGAAAGGATGAACTTGTAGAGATAGTTTTATTTGTGTTTCGAAACTAGGGTTTACAACTGTATGAACTAAATATTATTAATTTGTCTCTCTCTCAACGTTTTACCTCCTCGATGATTTTTCGTGTTCTATGCCATGTATAGTCCATTGTTTGATTAGTAGAAGGACTCGTTGAAACCTCGTATGAAATCGTTTTATGAATAATCTTTGACTTTTTATGCCCCGTATATTTAGTACTTTCGAAATTCTACTTTAGGTTGAGAACAAACAATTCTTTTTGAAATCGACACCCTATGTGACGAACGCAATTAAACCCTAATCTACAACGGATTCCCGGAACCTTAACGTTTTCCTCTTATTGTTTTCAAACTTTATTAAATAATTTTAATTCATTAGTTAATTTAATTCTTTATAAATAAAACCTAAAAAAATATTTTAATCCAAACTCCTCGTGGGAACGAACCGTATTTGCTCTTGTCTACATCTTTCGACACTGTGCGCTTGCGGTAAAACAAAGTCGGTTTTCCGACGCATCACCACCCATGATCGCAACTTCCTTCGACAAAGCTATATACGAGATTTTATCCGAACGGATTTTTCGAAGGAAGGGTGTGCTGCCTTGCAAAGAATACTTAGTGAAATGGAAATATGCATCCATACAAGAAGGAACATGCGAGCCCGAAGCGTCTCTCTGGCAATTCAAGGATGCGATCGACCAGTTTCACAATCAAGCCGCGACGAGGACGTCGCGAGAATAGGTGGGGGAGAATGTCACGGACCACCCATTTTCCCACATATTGGGTTGGCCCATGACAAGAGTCTAGGTCCATTGGAAGGACCTAGAAGATTAAGGAAGTCCACAACATACTAGAATGTTCTTGTATATATACTATTTTATTATTTAGTGGTGGAATACTCTAGAAGATCATGATTCTAGAACATATTCTAGAATCCTCCATAGCATAATATATAAGGTGGAGAGCTCATTTGCTCAAATCATCCACCAACAAGCTCTTAAGCAATTGTAACATTCTCTCTCTTATAATCAAATACTCTCTCCCACTTAAAATCTCCAAGTCTCTTCTCTCTTTGTGATCTTTTAGGCTTACTTGAAGAGTTCAAGTGCCGCACGGTCTAGTCTAAAATCTTAGCCCGTGACAATAAGTACTTCCATCTTGACATCCCAATAACCACTTGCAAAACATATTTAGAGACAACAAATTAGTAATTTATTGATTATCAAAATATGAGGCTAACAATAATAATTTAAATTGAACTCTGAATTTGTTGTTATCCTGTGACCTGATTTTCGCCATGCGTCGATCCTCTCCATTCTTAATAGATTCCCATCCATACAAGATTGCATCTTTAACTTCTTCATTAGACTGGAATCACAATCAGAAATATCTGAATCATCCCGTACCAATAAACCCTAGAGTTAGATCAATAAACCCTAAACTCTAATAATAATATCTTCCAATGCACTTAACAACACTGAAATTAAATTAAAAAGAAGCTTTCCTTAAATCTTTTTATGATAGCCGCTAAGTTTACTTTTTTCTGCTCATTATCCATTAGATCATCATAACTATTATCATCACATGGGTTTTCATCGAATTCTTCATCCATCTGGTAAGAGTGATATTTTCTTCAGTGGAGGCGGCAAGGTAAACAAGAGAAGATAGCGGAAACAAGAAAATAAAAGAAAAAGGGTGTAAGACGACTAGCTAATAGGGTTTGTCCTGTTATCTAATCTAACTAGGGTTTTTCATGTTATCTAAACTAATCTAACTAACTAACATGGGTTAGTCCTGGCTCGTGGGAGAGTCCGGAAGATTTTAAAATATTTTAGGTTTGGGAAATCTTTTGTATTGGGAGAGTTTGGTAGAATACTTCAAAATCTTTGTCAGATGAGAATTTTTTATGAAATTTCTTAAAATATCTCTAAATCCTTATTAGTCACGAGAGATTTCCTAAATCTTTGTCCTTAGTGAAACTTGCACTGGTGGCTTCAGCTGACCCATGGGCCCCGACCATGAAACGCACACATTAGGCGGTTACCCCATCCCAAATCCTCACAACATCCTCTTTAGAAGCTATTACATAGTTGCCACCGGTAGATGAATACCTCACATGTGTAACCAAATACATATCTGTAAACTGAATTAATGCTACAATATGACTTCGACATTTATATTGATCTCTCAGTTAATAAAAACATGCCTGATTGATTGCGCCATTACCCCCAATTTCTGGTTCATTTGCTGATAAGTAACATTTGAAGGTGTTTATGTCATACATATGCGGAATTGAATGATCCGTCCCTGGAAAAATATCACATTCTCATCAATGGTCAAAAAATGTTACAATACATGTTACATGGTTTAACTCTAGAAGTAACAATAAACTATGATGTCACGCATATTGAGGTTTTATCTGTGATCCAACGAAGATAAACTGCTAGCATAATTCATAAAAATGAATGAAATACTAAGCTTATAAAGTATGTATATGCAATTTACATTCTTCATCTGGCTCATATGCTTAGAAACATGGTGGCCTACCGATCTTACTCAGTTGATCAGTGTTGATGACCTAACAACAATGGCAGGTGGGGTGAAGTATAATTACATCTAGTATGATAGTATCACCATAAAATAAAAAATAAAAAGTAGACCAAAGACAACAAATACCTGTTAAGAGAAAATCCCCAGATGGATGAAAAGATATAAATCTGACAGTGTGAGTATCCTGCACCGAAAACCAAACATCTACATAAGAACTTAGTAATAAGCCCCGCTAGGAGTGTTGAGGACTTAAAACTAAGGATAAATAATGAAGCGTGAACCTGAATAACTCGATAAGCTCTCTTTGCCAGTGTTTTTGAGAAAACGAAGAACCTGAAATAAATTGGAGCACAAGGGGATGAATTATAAGCTATGAAGTTACCAACGCAAAGGTCCTAATATCCATCCTGTCAAGCCAGCTGTTTAGGCTTGTTGACTCATCATTTCAGATGTACAATCCAGCCTGTCTTCACATGGACTTCACGTGTTATAGTCCAGTAGACAATAGTCCATCAAATGTATATAGTACACTGTAATGTACATATTAAATTAATAATTTTTTTTTCTTCTCTATTTTGTCTACTCTAACCTCTTCTCTTACATGAATCAAATGTTTCATTTCATCCGGGAAAAGCCACCATGGTATCAGAGCATATTTTCTTTGGAAAACGCTAAAGGAGAATCAAATTAATTCTTGGTTGAAGTTTGATTTAGATAAAATTCAATTTTCTAATCCTTTCTTCATTGAATAGTGAAGCCATTAACGTGGTTCTTGAAAGAAACAAATTCAACGACAGTAGCTTATTGGAAACGCAAGATTTCCTCTCTCGCTTGAATCAATTTCTTGATACATTCAACAACATCAACTTAATCAAAAACAACAGCAGCAGTTGTCAGTCGTCAGCCGCGTGTTCATCGATTCAACAAACAGTAAACAAATTTTAAGAAATGAAAGATTTCTTATTTGGTTGTCAGTAGACTTTAATTGCACAGTACCTTCTTCTTCGATATTTAATATCAGTAGTCAGTAAGCACAACAGTCAAAGAAGCGTGCTCGACAAAAGTTAGTGGAGGTCATTAACTCACTGCAACTTTCGAGAAGCATTAAACTCTCTAAAAGCTTCTATAAATCGATTCACCGATATATAACAAAGTTAAAGAATTGGAGGTGATCTCTTTCATTTCAACTCTGCTCTTCATTTTCTTACTTTGTTCTTCGCTGAATGTTTTCTCTTTGTTAATTCTTCACTGATCTTGATGATACAAACTAGATCTCTAGTTTTCTAGTATCAAGAGGATTAAATCCGATCTTGATAATCTTTACCCAGATATCTTTGTTTGTAACTAAATTGATCATATTTGTTCATGCTCTAAGGTTTTTTGATCTATATCAAATCTTTTCATCTTCAAATACTTGATTAAAACATTTCTATCTTCTTCATCTTCTAGCATGGAAAATCCTTCTTTAAATCTTTTATCAAAAATACCTCTCAATCAACTTTATAATTTTGTACATCTGAAGTTGACAGAAAACAATGTTCTAGTTTGGAAAAATCTATCGAATCTAATTATTCTAATATACAAGCTAAAGAAATTCCTGGATGGATCTTTTCCATGTCCTCCACAGTTCACAAATCAAAGAAATCATCAAAACGGTGTTGAAAATCCGTTTTACACTGAGTGGATTGATGAAGATTCCACTATTACTATGAGGATCAACTCAACAATCGCTGACTCAATCATAGCCTATTTTACTCATTCCACAACATCTGCTTCTCTCTGGAAAAATATAGAAAATCGCTTTGGTAGAGCATCTTCAACCCATTCCATTCAGTTAAGAACAAAATTACTATCCATTACTCAAGGAACAAGACCAGTTTCTTCTCTGATAAATGAAATAAAAACACTCTCTGATCAACTAGCTTCTGGTGGTGAAATAGTTATTGACAAAGAATTAGTTTTTATTACCCCAAAAGCTCTCAATGATGACTATTCCCTTTGCAACATTAATGCGTCATAGAAATCCTCCGGTTACTTGCATCGAACTTCACAACAATCTACAGAGTGAAGAAACAGTAGTTCAAGAACGAACAAAGATTCAGAAAGAAGAGCTACATGCCAAAGCCTTTCTCACTAACTATGGAAGAAATTACTCAAGAACGTCATCTTCAAATCCTCAAGGTTTTCACAAGAATAATCAGAGAAGTTGTAGCTATGGACAGCGAACTCCAAATCTAGCAATATTTCATTAAAAAATTACAGAAAGAGGAACATATCAGAATGACAAATCAGTATGTCAAATCTGCAACATTCCAAGTCACATTGCCACAACTTGCACTCAGAGGCTTAACTTCTCATATCAAGGGAGAACACAGCCATCAAATCTCACGGCAATGCTTGCTGCAACAGATATTTTTGGTGAGGAGGAAAGGATAACAGACAGCGGTACAACTAATCATATAACATCTGATAGCAAAGTTCTGCAAGAGTGTACTACCTAGGATGGCTCAGAAATAATTCAAACTGCGAACGGGGAGGGTATGCAGATAACACACTTAGGCAATACTAGTAAGTCTTCTAGGACTAATTCTTTCTCTCTTAATAATGTTCTTGTCGTGCCTAGAGCTTCTCATAATCTCTTGTCCATCCATAAATTTGCTGATGATAATCATTTTTCATTAACCTTCGATTCTTCTGGTTTCTATGTGAAGGACAAGACTTCAGGGAAATTACTTTTACAAGGTCCACATAGGAACGGTCTCTACCCCATTTCCTTCAGCAATTCGCATCATGCTCCACAAGCACTCTTTTCTACAATCTCTGACAATCTCACTCTTCACAGGAGGTTTGGGCATCCATCGTTTCAGACACTGCTAAAGTTATGTCATATCTTACGTATGCCTAATCCTCTACATAAACCCCTATATGTATGGATTGTAAAACTTGTAGAATTCATAAAACTACCCTTTAGTATATCTCAATCTTTTGCAGATAAACTCTTCAACTACTGCATATGGACCTCTGGGGTCCATACCATGTAGCATCTGAAGCAGGAAACTTGTATTACGCCAATATAATTGATGAATATTCAAAATATTGCTGGATTTTTCCATTGGCATCCGAATCTGAGTTTAAACATGTGTTTGTTCTATTTGTAACTAGAATAGAAAAATTATTGTCTCATCCAGTAGTCACTACTCGAACTGATAATGGATGTGAATTTGTTAACCATTTTCTAAAAGAATTTTGTGCTACTAGAGGAATCACTCATCAAATGTCTTGTCCACATACTCCTGAAAATAATGGAGTAGCAGAAGTAAAGAGTAAACATCTTCTTGATATCACTAGGACTCTTCTTTCTCAATCCAAGTTGCCTATCTCATTCTGGGTTGATGCTTTACATACATCAAATTTTCTGAATAACAGACTACCTACCAGGTCCATAGAATATCTGTCTCCCTATCAAGTGTTATTTGAAAAATCTCCAGACCATTCCTTCATAAAAGTTTTTGGCTGTAGTTGTTATCCATGGTTAAGGCCATACACAACAAGCAAACTACAATAGAGAAGCAAATGCTATGTGTTCATAGGTTACAACTTACAACAAAAAGGATATATATGCTTGGATCCTACAACAGGTACAGTCTACATATCAAGACATGTTTCATTTGATAAAACTGAGTTTTCTTACTCCATATTGCTTAATTCCATTTCCATTGAGCTGAATTCTTCAAAAATGAGTCTCCCTCAGATCAGTCCTGAATCAGCAGTTACTCATCCATCTAACACAATGTCAGCTATCTCTACTAAAGTCCAGAACAAACATAAAATGCTAACCAGAGGAAAAACAGGAATTAGCAGGCCCAAGTCTCTTTTATCCACCAGATACCCAATAAACTTGTTTCTACTTGGTGCTTCTATTACTGTTCCTACTTGTGTCACTACAACAAACAAAGACCCAGTATGGCATGTAACTGCTACAAATGGATACACTGCCTTATTGGATTCTGGAACCTGGTCTCTTGTGGATCCACCTGAACAAACAAATATAGTGGGTTGTAAATGGGTATGTCGTGTGAAATATAACCCAGATGGGAGTGTGGAAAGACACAAGGCCAGGTTAGTGGCAAAAGGGTATCACCAGAAACCAGGCTTGGATTTTGAAGAAACATTCATCCGAGTTGCTAAACCAGTTACCGTAAGAGTGGTACTGTCCTTCGGTGTTCAATACAATTGGACCATCACTCAGCTAGACTTCTCGAATGCCTTTCTCCATGATAATCTCAAAGAAGTGGTATACATGACTCAACCACCAGGATTCATAGATCCAGCAAGGCCCAAAGCTGTGTGTTTACTGCATAAAGATATTTATGGGCTTAAACAGGCTCCACGGGCCTGGTACAAAAAATTGAGTCACAACCTATCTATTCTTGGTTTTGAACAGTCTAAGGCTGGCACATCAATGTTCGTCCATCACAACAACTCAGAAATTACTATAACACTAGTATATGTGGACGATATCCTTCTTACATGAAGCTCTAAGTATCACATACATCATGTTACCAGACAGTTACAAATGACGATTCCTATTAAGGATTTGGGACACGTCCACTATTTTCTGGGCTTAGAAGTAACTAGGTCAGAAGACTCACTGTTACTAGACCAAACGAAATATGCCCTGGACTTACTGACAAGATACAAGATGGATGGATATAAGCCTTGCAACACCCCTATTGTGGTGTCTACTTCATTAAGCAAGAATTCTGGTGAGATTTTAGCCAATCCAACGGAGTACCGATCCTTAGTCGGAGCTCTACAATACTTGACGTGGACGTGAACGAACATTTTATTTGCATTAAATCTCATTTGTCAATTTATGCATGAACCAAGAACGGGACATCTAGAAGCAGCCAAACGTATTCTAAGATATATCAAGGGAACACTGTCTCTTGGGCTCTGGTTCACCAAAGGAACAATATCTCTAGTGGGCTTTTCAGATGCAGACTGGGATGGCTGTGTAGATGACTGCCGATTAACCGGAGGATATTGCTTCTTCTTGGGATCTAACATGGTCTCATGGTCATCAAAGAAGCAAACCACGGTGGCTCGGTCGAGTACGGAAGCTGAATATCGGACGCTAGCGCATACAATATATTGACTGACTTATATTTCAAGGCAACATGAATTCCAAGAATAGGCTGCGACAACATTAGTTCAATAAGTTTGGCTTCAAATCCTGTCCAACACTCGAGAATGAAACACGTTCATCTTGACTATCATTTTGTGAGGAAATTGTGCATGCTTGTAACTTGGATGTTTTCTATGTCCACACGACAGCCCAATCGGCTGACATCTTCACCAAAGGTCTCCCTATCCCAAGATTCAGCGTGTTTCGCAGCAAGCTCAAGGTTGTTTCTAACCCCTTGTGCTTGAGGGGGGATAATAGCCAGCTTGTTAAGCCAGCTGTTTAGGCTTGTTGACTCATCCTTCCATCTGTATAATCCAGCCTGTCTTCACATGGACTTCACGTGTTATAGTCTAGTAGAAAATAGTCCATCAAATGTATATATAGTACACTGTAATGTATAGATTAAATTAATGAAAAAATTATTTTCTTCTCTATTTTGTCTACTCTAATAGATTCATTTATGAACTGCCAAGCTACGAAATCTTACTTTATAGTGTGATCTTTGGCCCCCGATATTAATATAGTAGAGTGAGGATTAAAATCCAAATTATTTACTGGCTGCAGTTTGAATAATGAAGCTTTAGATCAATGCAACATACGAAGGAAGATAGAGGAGACCTTTGAGCAACATTGAGAATAATAGATATTGAAAATCAGAACGCTTAATCGAAATATATCGTAATTGGATCATCAGATGACGAAAGGCACCATTTAAGCAACATAAATAAATATCAGATCCTAATAACTGTGTTACAGCGATACTCTAATAATTTTTTTTAAGTCGTGTCGATATGTATTCACACGGATACGCATGTCCGATACATCGGAACGGTTCTGTTACCGAGAAATGTATTTGAAAATTTAAAAGACATTAGTTACTCTAAATTTTGATAATTACTATCTTTGTTAACATATTCTCTGACAATAATCTTATTTGCTTCCTTTAGAAACTTTATGTTTGTTGAAAAAAATATTTTATAAGTTTTTTTTAAAGTAATAGGCTTTAACTTTGGTTAAAAATATACTTTTTTAGATTTTATCTTTAGTAATACAAAGATATTATCTATATATTCACTCTCTATCTATGTTATCCTACTTATCTATTTTCTGTACACCGTGTCCTTGTTTTCTAATTTTTAAGTTGTCGTGTCAAAGAAACGTACTGGACACAGGACACCGATACCCTGTCTATGTCGTTATAACACAACCTAAGAATTGGCATAGCTTAATTGAAGCATAAAAAAATCATATTATAAGAATGTCCACAATGGGACAACTATAACACAGACTAAATATCAAATTTGATCTTTAGTCCGGAAAAGAGAGGCGCAACGAGACGAGTGAATTTGGGTTTTAGTCCAGAAAATCCATTGTAGCAGACTAGATTTAGTCTTTTTTATAGACTAAACTTGGTTTAGTCGAGTGGCTTCATAGTGAACCGCCTGGCATCAAGCGGCTTCGTAGTAAACCGCCTGGAATCAAGCGTCATTCTAGCACAACGCCTCAAAACACGGGCGGTAACCTAGGAATACGCCTGATAAAGCGCTAACCTAGGACTACGCATGACGGAAAGAGCGTCTAGGATCACACCCACTAAAAGGCGGGTAACCGAATCCCCGCCCCATTGGAACGTAACACTATAATACCATTTGGTCCAAGCATAGTGTTAAGGCTCTGCCCAACATCATTTAGCATCGCATTACACCTAGTGTATTACTAGGAGTCTTCTTGGAAACTAAGCATTACACCTAGTGTATTACTAGAAGTCCGCTTAGAAACTAAGCATTATAACTAGTGTATTACTGGGAGTCCGCTTAGAAACTAAGCATTATACCTAGTGTATTACTAGGAGTCCGCTTAGAAACTAAACATTAAAGTGGGTTTAAAGTCAGCATTACAGTAAGCATTAAGTAATGGAAATTTGGCATTATACTAAGCATTAAGTAAACTAAGCATTAAACTAAGCATTAAACTAAGCATTAAGTAAACTTAGCATTACAGTAAGCTAATAATTGAGTAAACTAAGTGATGGAGTAGTATTGTAGGAGTCCGCTTGGGTTTTGTAGGCGGGATGCTAGGGCACCGCCCGTGTTGATGTTTATAAACGTTATTCTCGCACAAGACATACTCTATCAGGCGTGATGCTGGCACACCGCCCCATCAAGCAGTTTTCTAGTGCTTCACCTGTCTCTTGGACGTGATCCTAGGAGACCGTCCACTACTAGGCATTATCTTGCATTTCCGCCCCACATCGAGCGTTCAGCTAGGAGTCATCCTCGCGCAAGTGTTATACTAGGATCACGCCCGTCTCAACAAGACATACGCTAGGACACCTCCCAACACCAGGCGTTATTTTAGAGCACCGCCGACCATTTACTGTTGTTCTTGGGACGGACCAAAGACTAAATTTTTTAGTCTTTGGTCGTTTGGGATACTCGTCCCAATGTGGACACCCTAAGGCGATGAAAAGCATCTTGATGCATGTGCCGGACAACCTTGTTCAGTCTGTTTTATCACATCTGTTGGGTTTTCCATGCAATTCTAATGTACCTTCATAAAAGAAAACACAATGCTTATGAACAGGATACTTGTTCCTTTTAAAACAAAATGAAGCGTGTAAACTACCAACTAAAGAAAGAAAATCAACAAGGACCTAAGAATATTAGTAGGAGTGAGATACTGATGTAATTTTATATAGTGGTAAAAAGAGGTTCGTTACTCGAACTTGTGAAGGTAATGATTTTAGAAAATATTGGACTTAACCTAAACTAATAAAAATCAGGAAAATACACTAGAGATGATTTTTAGAAAATATGGAAAATACCAGGAATCAGGAATCAGGTAATTCTAACAATCTATGTGATTAATCATGTAATTCTTTTTA